>CALSCP010001762.1:0-14747 GCA_943704425.1 Ministeria vibrans ATCC 50519
GGTAAGCTTATAATTAAGCCCCACGTGCATTTCTGTCACACTTTGCTGTGTCATAACAATCATCTCCCTCTCAATTTTGCAGTGCATTTGCCAAGGGCATGAATCGCACGTTCTCGGTGACGTACGATGCCGAGACTGAGTCTCTCAAGGTTCACAAAGTGTGAATATTGGAGTTTGACGCCGAGAGAGAGAAAGTGAGAGAGGGAGAGAAGTCACTGATTAAAAACAAACAAAACGGTATTAATAGGAAAGAACTGGCGAGAAAGTTGCTATATACATAGCTTTTACCGTGGAGCAAGTCGTTGGTGCAGTGCACTTTGGGGTAAGTCGACCTAGAAGTCCGCGTGCGGCAGAGCCTGCTAGGCGATCGAACCACTTGACGTAGAACGAATGATCGAGACGCGATTGTGATCGACGCGCAATATTTATTCGTCGTTAAGGACCGGCAGTAGCAATGTTGGAAGAGACTCCATTGTGTAACACCCAGCCGCCGGGTTGACCATGGTGCACGTGAGCACAGTCGACACGGCAGCTCTGGCTCGGCGCACAGACTATATATTCTCCATGTATTTTCTTTGCATAATTTTGTTTTAATCTACAATGTGTTTGAGAGAGACGGGTACAGCTTGTTGGGATTTGAGGGAGTATGTGGCAGCTTGCATGGCAATGGGAATGGCATCAAACAGTTTCGATCCTGTGGCCAGACGACCGAAGAGTGTGCCGGCGAGCGAATCACCAGCGCCGTTGACACTGACAGGGTGCTCAACAATTTCGCGGGGTGCAAAGTAGCGGATGGTACTCGAGTCAGGGTCACGTGCAAGTACACCCAGTTCGCCGAGTGTTACCACAAGAGCGGGAATACGTGTGGCAACAGCAGCCATCTGCGGGAGAAGCACATCGAGCGAGAGGAGTGGATCCTGCACAATAGGATACGCATCGCCCTGTACCAACTGTGACTGCGTGTCCCCTTTATGCTCCCCACCGCCGGCACAACACTCCTCGGCCATCGCCCTGAGCTCGTGTTCATTGGGAGTGGCGCAGTAGATGCGTGTGGTCAGGGCGAGTGTAGCAATGGCAGTCGCCTTGACAACCGACGTGGGCTCCACACACACGCGTATTCGGCTCTCATTGCACCGCTCAATCAGTGTCTAAACAACCGTTCAGTGTCATTTAAAAAGAAAGAAAAAAAAGCAGGCAAAAACAAAAAATGAAAAGAGTCCTACTTTGAGAGTGGCAGGGGGAAAGTTGGCATCAAAACAGGCGAGACGAGTCCCTTTGATAGCGCTCCACAGCCGGTCGAGAGTATCGGACGATGGTTCAGTTGCACTTACTCCCCCGTCAAACCCACCAGTGACCAGATCACCCTGTACACAATAAACATGAGAGAATGAACCAGAAGAGGCATTCTTACGTTTGCATCGAGGAATGCGATGAAGCGCGTGGACGAAGTACTCTCTGTGCTTTGCTCATTTGACGGCTGACAAAGATGGGATGTGCTGAGTCCACGCGAGTGCAGTTCGGACTGGATTGTCTTGGCAGTATCGTCACAGCCAATGCGAGAGACAAGACGAGTGCACTATGAGAAAATAAGCAGGGAGTATGAAGGAGGAAGTAGCTGTTTTTTTTTGTTTGTTTTTAGCACGTACGACTGTAGAGGCAGTGGAGTAATGGAGGGCAGTTGCGACGTTGCAGGCAACACCGCCCAACGAGTGTGAAATGGTGCTTGGGACTGTCGTGTGTAGCAGGTGCGGTTCGGTAAAGGGTGACTGGGCGTGCACAAGCGTATCGAGGGCCGTTGCGCCCACGACGGCCACGTCAACGTGATGACCCGGCGGTGTTGTGGAAGCGACCTTGGATCGGAGTTGGTTAAGATGAACGCTGATTTGTGCAGCAGTGCGTGCGTTGTTGAGGGCGAGGGCAACGTTGGCGCGCAGCGAGGCACCTTCGGTCAGCGCACTCACTCGCTTGAGGATGTAGGGTGTCACCGCCTGGCCCGTTACTTTGTCGCGCTCCGCCTCGGTGAGTGCCTGCTGAATAACCGCCTCGATGGCGGCTGCGTCTGCGGCAATGTTGCTTGGGATAGGATTGGCAATGACAATGCCTGTGAGCAGACGATGCGTGTCGAATTGGTGAGCAACGAGCGCGGCACAGTCGGCGACGGACGCGAGCGAGAGGGGCGACGGGTGACCGCTGTCGCGTGCAAAGAAGGCTGGAAACTGTGCGCTGCCCAGGGTTGCCACTGGCACGCCCTGCGTCTCGAGGTACTCAAGCGTACGCGCAATGTCCAGGATGCTTTTGACGCCCGAACAGACGACGGCGACGGGAGTACGGCCCAGCTCAACAAGATCCGCACTCACGTCCATGGTCGTTTCGCCGTGGCGGTGCACTCCGCCGATGCCGCCCGTGGCGAACACATCGATGCCACACTCGTGAGCCACCTGCATCGTCGCCGACACTGTCGTGGCGCCTGTGAGGCGCTGGCTGGTCACATAGGCAAGATCGCGACGCGACGTCTTGATCGCACTAGCGGCGCCCTCGCGCGCCAGCGTCTGCAGGCTGGCGTCGTCGAGGCCCACGTGAACGCGCCCGTCCAAGACGGCAATGGTCGCGGGCACGGCGCCCGCCCCGCGCACCTCCTGCTCCATGCCCAGCGCCGTCTCGTAGTTGGTGGGCCACGGCATGCCATGCGCCACAATCGTCGATTCAAGCGCAACCACGGGCCGCCGCGACGCAAACGCCTCCGCCACCTCCGCAGACAGCGCATACCGACTTGATGTGGCCGCGGCAACGGACGACAAGCAACGTCGAATCATTGGGAAATAAATACAAAAAAGTTTATTATTATGTGAATAATTTATGAATAATTATTCTCTATTATTGTATTTTTCTTAATACAATCATTATTTATCATCGACTTTTCTTCTGTGACATCTTCTCTGAGTAATGAGTAGTCTGCCTGACATCTTCATTCACCTGACTATTCATTGTTCACTTTCACGCATTGTCGATACATTACAATCATATATTTTGCATTATTACTTCCAATGATATCCTTCTTTTCTCACTTCTTACGACCTTTGCCCTTGTCGCCCTTTTGCGCTTCGTTCCGCTTCGCCTCCGTCTCCACCGCAATAATCTTTACGGCGTCCACATGGACAGTCTCTTCGTTGACACCCATCGTAGCATCTTTGACCACAAATTGCCAAATACCATCAATCAGGTTGTACGTGTGCAGTTTGCCCTATGCAACAAAGAAGACGTATTATTTTCCGTGATGTTGTCAAGCAAAAAAAAACAGTGAGACAGAGATAGAGTGATAGAGAGAGAGAGAACACACAAAGTGATAGTGAGAGAACAAAAGTGAACGAGAGAGAGAGAACACACACAGTGATAGTGAGAGAACAAAAGTGAAAGAGAGAGAACAAAAGTGAACGAGAGAGAGAGAGAGAACAATTAAAATGAAACAGAGAGAGAGAGAGAGAGAGAGAGAGAGAGAGAGAGAGAGAGAGAGAGAGAGAGAGAGAGAGAGAGAGAGAGAGAGAGAGAGAGAGAGAGAGCATACAAAAGTGAATAAGAGAGAGAGAGAACACACACAGTGATGTGAGAGAACAAAGTGAAAGAGAGAGAGCAAAAGTGAACGAGAGAGAGAGAGAGAACAATTAAAATGAAACAGAGAGAGAGAGAGAGCATACAAAAGTGAATAAGAGAGAGAGAGAGAACACACAAGGTGATAGAGAGACAACACACCAAGTGAGAACATGTCCTAATCGCTGTGGGTCACCTTGATTGTGGCATCTTGCGACACTGCCTTCTGCAACTGACGCGTCGCAGCCTTGTCATAGTGCTGCAGGACAGTAGCAGCAAGATCCGGGGGGATCTGTCTTCTCTCAGTCATCTCATCGAGAGCATCGAGCAACGAACTGGCGACGACATTTGAGAATGAGACAAAACGGAAAAAAACTGTCAGGGAGAGACAGAGAGAGAGAAAGAGAGGGATGGAGGGGGTTGCGAGAACAAAAGAGCGTCTGTAGAGCCTGTCAAGGAGGGCGTGGGCGAGCAGGGGCGGCGCGCAGGCCGATGGGAACACCAAACGCAAGTCGAACCTGCCAATGGCTGATTTTCTGTAGATTTGCGTGGTAAACTCGGCCATGTCCAGTCGTGTATGAATCAACTAATAGAGGTGGGCCGGGTGACTCGGTAAAATCAAGATGCGATGGAAAAATAATACTGATTAGATTTTAGAAAATTTTTCTCATTATTCATTTTTGAAATTTCAATCAAAATGGAAATAAACAAAGCAGCGGCCCCTGAGTGATTTACATCTCACTCACGCATTGATTGGGCTGCGGGCGGACTGACCGGCGCAGTGAGCTTAAAGCGCGGGTGGTGTGAGTTGTACGATTGGCACAATAAGTCAGTGACTGATCTCACTCGTTACTCGTCAGTCGACGCCGGACACTAACACGTGGAACGCGACATAATGGGTGACTGATCAGTGGCTACTGCCTTGCAAGCGGCAACGTGTTGGCTGAACGAGAGTTGACCTCTTTTAGATTTACGATTTGACTTTGATGAATAAGCGAACTTGATTCTGCCGACTCTCCCATGGCCCCAGCGCGAATCGCACAACTTGCGCTGTAGAAGCCTTGCATAGCATATTCTTTACTCATTCCCATGCTTTTATGAAACATTTTACATATAAAATTTGGTGTTAGCTCACAAAAAGAAAAATCGGCGCCTCAAAAATAAGCGAGATTTCTTTTGTCTTAATTACAGTATGGCAGAATGTCACACAAAAACAAACGATCTTCACACACAAAAGCATACTATGCGATAGAAATCTATGCGGCTAGTGCCTACGCCTTGCTGCCTAGTACTACACGTCCAGGGAGCGCAGGCCTCTGGGAATGAAAGTGCGATTTCTCCCTTGTTTGTGTGTTTGTGGGAGTTGACTTATTTCGTACATGTCAGCACAGTCATAATGGACAAGCGTCGTCTGGCATAGGCCATAGGAGTAGCTCATGATTAAGAATGATATTGATTTGTACTTGATTAATGATGGATTGACGAATCGTTCCTGTCAATATTATAATAAATAATTCGTCAAGATCGATTGATTCGTTTCGTTTTCATTATGAATTCCGTGAAACTCTTCTGAAAAGACATTTGAGTACGACGGCGCACTAAAAACACAACTGTTACAAATCAACTAACAAAGTGTACATCTATCCAGAGCAACCTTGACGTTTGGACTCACAACTGACAATAATTGGAGTCTCAATAAAAAATCGCAGTTCTGACTTTTAGGTCGGGTTAGGTCCTTAATCAATAATCATCTCACTAATGAGCAACTCATTGTTGACTACGCCCTACGGAATAATCAGCATTACAGCAATTACAACTCGGCGTTATTTGTAGTCGTATGTGAGTTGTGACATATTTAAAGAAAGTACTAGAAGTTTATTGATTTTTGTGTGATATTTTGTCATTGTGTCATTAATAATTATTACTCAATTACTCATCTCATTGATCACACTTTTTTGTTCATTTATTCATCCAATAATCAAATTATTTTCCACCCCTCTCCGACTTTGTCGTGACCAACCCGCCTCGCTGACTACGGTGCACTACACGATGGCGTCGTCGCCGTCGACGAGCTCTTCCCCCTCGCCCGTTGAGTCTCCACCAATCGTTCGCACTGCCCCTCCACCGCCTCTCTCAAGCGCCCCCAAGCGGCCCCAGGTGTCCTTTGCCGACTGCAAAGGGCTCACGCTGTGCCACCGACAGGTATTGCGCTCGTGCGAGTCCTCTCCGTTTACTTTCTCGCACATCACGCTTTGTCTGACTGCCAAATCACGCACCGGCCCCCTGGCGCCTCCCCAGCCTCGCTCGCCTCGCGAACCCCCCTGGTGTGCCGTCTCATGCGACATGATGTTGCAGTCGCTCTTTGAACTCGCGCTTGAGGGTTGGAATCGTCGAGACATGACTTTTTTGGGGTTGTTGACTTGCAACGTCGGAAGTTATCCTCTCATGTGTTGCCGCTGTGTCCCACTGCACTCCCGCTGCACGGCTGTCGGGTGTCCACATCCGTTCTATTGTCTCAGACGTGTGCTTCGGCGGCTCTTAGCTTGCGCTGCTCAAGTGCGATACTTTTTTTTTTTTTACCACACACACAATATCCGAAAGTGCACTTTTTTGGGTGGCACAATTTCCCTCCCTCTCCGCTTTCTTCGCACCGCTCTTCACCACGTGCACGTGCACCTGTTATATACCTGACGGCATGTCGTGATTTTGTGTTTGTTTGTCGCAAAGGAGTACGATCCGGCGGTTGAGCCGATCATGATCAGTATGGGCGCATTGCGTGCCAAGGAGCTGCCAACTCGCAAGTTTCTTGCGCCGCTCTTTAAGCAGCCGGCGCTCTCGCCACTCTTTGCCAAGACGCTTGCTACAACGGGAGTTGCACTGGAAAACATTGTGGCGGACGCACGTACGATTGTGGGCACAGTGTTGGTGCAGAACCTGTCGTTTGAGAAGAACGTCTTTGTGCGCTATACCGTCGACAATTGGGCGTCGTCGACCGACGTGCCCTGCTCTTATGCATGCTCACAGCGACATGCCACAGTTGATCGATTCAGCTTCACCCTGACGGTCGCGGACACGACGACGCCAGGCAAGACAATCGCCTTTGCCGTCTGCTACAGACTGCCGTCGGGCGAGGAGCACTGGGACAACCAGCACGGCCGCAACTACCAAATCTCCTGCTTTTCCAGCCAAGTGTTCCTTGACAAGGTCAGCGAAGAACAGTCGCGACGCGACTCCAACCCTTTCGCGCCCACTCCTCTCCTCGGTGCTCTTGTGCGTCGCCACTCGTGTCCCACCCGCGCTCCCATGCGCGGCTGCATCCGCCCAGCCTCGGTCACCTCCACCGACACGGCTACTGCGACCACAGCCACAACCACAGCAGCTCCATCCGGCTCTTCCTCAGACTCGACCCTACGCGCACTGGCGGTCGCATAGGATTACGCGTCGGACTCGACTGACCACCATGCACACCAACAAGAACAGCAGCAGAAGATACCCTTCTCTTCACATAATACCCACACCCCCACCACCACCACCACCACTACCACCACACGTCCACCGCCCAACCTCTTTGCCGACTATGTCGACCATCTCTCCTTCCACTACTGACCGACCTGCTATTCTCCTGTGTGCGTGTTGTCGATGTCCGACACCCCAACAGAAACCCCCCCTGCATTGTACACTTGTTTTGTATAAATACACTCCTTGCATGCAATTCCATCTTAAAAATGAGAAGAGCGGAGCTGTCAGACGTATCAGTCGCTCAATAATATAGAAATGGTCAAAATATAGTTTTTATATTATTTTAACTAATAGGAAAATAGAGAATCGAGAGCTGTACTCAATGTCAAAACAACACAATATAGAAACCAAAGAGCAGCACAATACTTCCGCCGTAGACTTCAAGACGAGAAATTATTTACGTCTCACTACTCTGAGTACTCTCAAGTCTTATTCACTTATTCTACTTTTTACTCATTTTAGTTTTAGTTTTTTCTTCATTGTAAATATGAAGCGAAGCCGCGAGGAATCGGACGAGACGGAAACAGCGTCGTCGGCGGCGGCGGACAAGACGGACAAGGACACGGAGACGCCGGCCGAGAAAAAACTGGGCGCGTGGCGCGAAAAGCAGAAGAAGAAGCGGAAACTCGTGCAGCGACAGCGCCAGAAGGAAAAGCAGCGCCAGCAGCTGCAGCCGGGCGTCGAGATGCTCGCGCCTGCCGCGGAGAGCAGTAGCAGTGGGAGTGGCAGCAGTTCGAGCGTGAGTGGGCGAGAGGCGGCCCTTGCTTACCTCGACGTGTGGGAGACAGACAGAGCAGCATGGAAATTTGCCAAAGTGCGACAGGTGTACCTCCTGCAGCACTGGCAAGACGAGCGCGTGCTCTCCAAGGACCGATTCAAGGTACGGCCACCCGAGACTCTTTCATCGTGTGTTTTGATCGCTCCCGTATATGTGTATGTGTTTGTGCGTGTGTGTGTAATAGATCTTTTTGCGCTACATCGCTGCGCTGCAAGGCGCCAGTCGCAAGACGACTCTTAAGATGACCAAAAAGATGCTCAAGGACGAGTGGCAACCGCCGGCTCTCGACACGGAAACAACAGCCGTCCCAGTCATGGAAGGGGTTGAATCCTCGGCGACTCCTAATGGAGACGAAGCGAGTGCAAGTGCGGCAGAGACAACTCCGATGGTCGAGACTGACGAGGAGAGGGCCAGAAGACGAAAAGTCATGCAAAAGCGTGCTCAGAAGCTTCGAGACGTGCTCAAGAGCCAAGACGACTGAAGCACAACTAGAGAAGAGGAAGATAGAAATCAAAAGTGATTATTAAGAGAGAGAGAGGGAGAGAGATGTAAATAGTTCTTCTCATACATTTTTAAAGGCTCTGTTCTAAGTGTTCTTCTGCTAAAAATGTTTGAGTAATGTGTGGGAGGTGGTTGCAGTGCTTTGAAAAAGTTTAGATTTAGATTGGTGGCATCACTCACACTCAAAGATCAGGAGTCAGGATCACTCACTCTCATCACTCGTATCACTCACTGATGACTGATGAGTGATCACTGACCACTGACAGGACAGACAGGTAAGTGAATGACGCATCAGGATTGCTCACGTCAACTCACTTCTCATCGTCGCTATTCCTCTGGGATCTTTTTCAATAATAATCAATATTAATTTTTTTTTAATTCTTGTTGCTATGCAAAAGGTTGCTTCAATCATCGCAATCGGGTTGGCGCTGCTCTGCCTTGCAACAGGCGCCACCGTCGACGATTGCAGCAACGGCGGTGTTTTGAGTGCTACGGTTGTAGAGACGGCATGCTCCACCAGCCCCAGCTGCTCCACCGGCTACACCAAGCTCTACGAGATCCCCTGCACCGGCTCCTTCCTCAAGAAACTCTCCTGTTCCAGCGTCAGCTCGTGCTGTCCGGGTTTCTATAAGCACGAAGGCGCCTGCATTCGTACGACGCGTCTCGATCGCTTCCATGGCCATTGCCACGTCTTCCAAAGCAGCGTTGTCCACGCATGCTAGTGCACGCACCGTCTTGTCCACGCGGGCCGTCACTCAACGTCGATCATACGGATCGTTTGCCGTTTTTTTTTTGTGTGTGTGTGTTGTGTTTCGTCCCGATTTGGAACTTACCCCAAACCACGTCGTCCTGTTTGCTCTTTCTGCGTCTAACCGTTGTTCACCGTGCTAGTTTAAGCCCCGCCATGTTGCGGAACTGGCTGCAAATGTCTTGCGTTTCCCTTTTTTCTTTTTCTTTTTTTTTTTTGCGGTCAACTTTTGTCTCGCGCCACAAACGGGAACCTTTATCCATTGTACTCCGCACAACATAACATTCTCTCCACCTTGCATTTTAGTTGGCGTAGTGTCAACCCCCTCCCCCCAATCAAAGACTCACACATCACCGACAAGTTTTCCTAACATTGTTTTTTTTTTTTTTTTTTTTTTTTTTGTGCCTCATTCGTTTAGGCGCTCCCGTCGATCACGTTGCCATTGACAGTGTGAAATCTGCTTGCCCGGCAGGAACAAGCACCAACAAGAAGACGGGCCAGGTTTGACTTTATCGAAATATGACAATGACCTGTCACTAACTGTCATTTTAGACTGAGTGTGGCATCTGCCCTCTTGGCCAGGAGTGCACAGGTGGAGCCTCTAGCGAGTGTCGTGCGACGCCTTCATGGGGCACTCACTACTACAATGGAACAAAAGCATACAATGCCACCAATTCGGCGACCGTTGAGGCGTCCACCACACCACTCTGGGACACCCAGGCTTCCTGGGAGAACAGTCGCTTTCCTTGCTCCACCGAAACAGCTCTCTTCCGCCAAAGCCCTTCGGTACAGCGTGTCCACGTTTCCGACAACCAAGTAAGAATAGAAGCAACCTCATTATTATTATTATTATTATTATTATTATTATTATTATTATTATTATTATTATTATTAATTTTTATTATTATTTTTATTATTATTATTATTATTATTATTATTATTATTATTATAATAATTATTAAATTTTTATTATTATTATTATTATTATTATTATTATTATTATTATTATAATTATTAAATTTTTATTATTATTAAATTTTTATTATTATTATTATTATTATTATTATTATTATTATTATTATTATTATTATTATTATTATTATTATTATTATTATTATTATTATTATTATTAAATATTTTATTATTATTATTAAATATTGTATTTTTATAATAATAGATTGCTGGAGGTATCAGCGTCGAGGACGGCGGCCGCCTATCGCTCGTCATCGAAGTTGGTGGGATGCTGTTTCTGGATGAAGGCAAGGATCGCAACTTGAAGTCGTGTCAGCTGGGCGTCACTGACGAATGCGCTGCCGGAAACGACATTTGTGGTAACGACGGCACCTGCTATGATGCCTACCTCGGCACCAAGTGCTGCTGCGACATCTCCAAGGGTTACTCCGGCAGCGACTGTCGCACCCCCTGGGCCTTCAATGCCTGCTTCAATAGCCCTTGTCGCAACGGCGGCACCTGCCACGACGGCACCTCGCTTCTCCTCTTCACCTGCACCTGTCCCGCCGGCTACACCGGTGATTTGTGCCAGACGAACATTGATGATTGCGCCGAAGCATCGGTCTGTCAGGATGGCGGTACCTGTGTTGATGGCATTGACTCCTTCACATGCGTCTGTCCCGTCGGCCGCACCGGCGACACTTGCCAAATCGGCATTGACTACTGTTCACGCATCTCGACCAACGAGGTTGGCCTACCTGGACTCTTCAGCGTGTCGACGGGCATCGAGCTACTCGATGCACCCATCTGCTTCAACAGCGGCACGTGCACCGAGGTGAACAATCGCGCGTTGTGTACTTGTGCCACCGGCTATAGCGGTCGGTATTGCCAGCAGAACGTGGACGATTGTGCGTCGTCGCCATGCACAGGCACCGACGTGTGCATTGACGGTGTGGCGTCGTACACTTGCGAGAGCATCACGCGCATTTGTCAGTCCATGACCATCTCGAGTGCAAGCACCGCCCAGCTTCTCCTCGACTGTCAGGTCGTCGAAGGCAACCTCCTCATTACTGAGTCGGCTGCGGGGACACTCGCGCTTTCTGACATCACAGCAAACTCGGCCAAGCTTGTCGCCATCCAGGGCCGACTTTCCATTCAAGGCACGCGCACCATCACGTCCCTTGCCCAGGCTTTCCCCAAACTTGCGCGGGTCACGGGCGATCTCATTATCAGCGACAACACCGCCCTTGTCCAGCATCTCGGCCTCGATCTGCTTGCCCACGTCGGTGGCGCCCTCGCCATCACGCGCAACGCAGCCCTCGAGAACATCCTCGGTCTTGACAAGCTCGTCACTATTGACGGTGTCCTTCACATCACCGACAACATCAAGCTCGCCGCAATGCGCTCTCTGTCCAATCTTAACAGCATCGGCAAGCAAGATCTTGATTCAGGTTCGCTTGGTTCGCTCCTTCTCAAGTCTCTTCCCGCGCTCACAAGCACCTCGGACCTGAGTGGCGTCACCACTGTCACTGGCGGCGTCCACATTGAAATGTGTGGTCTTACATCGCTCTCCATGGCATCCTTGACGCACGTGAGCGGCTCGTTCACCCTCAAGGATTGTGACCTCCTCAACGGAGAGCGCGTCGGCTTTGCCGCTCTCGTCAACATCACCGGCGCGCTCACTGTCACCGACAATGCCGTGGTCACGTCGCTCGAAGGCGCATTTGACGCCCTCGAGCACATCGCTGGTCTCTACATTCAGCGCAACAGCCTGCTTCGCTCGCTGCCCTCTCTTCCGTCGCTCCTCGTCATTGCCCCAATCAAGTCGTCGATCACATTTGCCGTCGAAGTGAGCGATAACGAAGCGCTTGCGAGCGCTGCCAACTTTGCAAGTGCCCTCACCTTGTTGCGCTCGGGCAGCCTCAAGTTTGCGCGAAACCCTTCGTGGTGTGCTCTCGACGATAAGACAACCCTCAAGCGCATTCGTCAGATTCTGTCGCCCTCCCAAACGCGCGTGTGGGAACAGTCGCAAAACGAGGCGTGCGAACAGACGCGTCTTTTCAACATGGCACAGCAGGCGACTACGGGTCGTCAGGAGGACGACTCCCTCTCAGTCATCCAACAAATGAACAACATGGCGGGAGTTATCGAGGACGAGCTCGTGGTGGGCTCGGTGCCCGGTGCCATTGTGCTCGAGTCGATACATTCGAACCTGGACATTGCCATCGCCCAAGACCCCGAGGTCCTTGTCAAACTCATGAGTCCCCTTCTCAACGACAACACCGCGTCGGCGAGCAACCTCGCCGCCGCTGAGAGTATTGATGTGGGCGCAGGCGCTGTCAAAACCACCAGCGTGCTGGTGCAGGTGGGCAAGAAACTCAGCAACAAGCTCAAGCAGTTGGGCTCGGGTCAACAGGCATCCTACTCGGCCGATAACCTCGCCGTGAGTGCCAGTTCTATTGCTGTCGGCTCCTGGAGCGCCACCGAGTCGCAGCTCTACGCCGACAGCGACGTGCAGTTCAGCTTCCCACCCGAGACAAAGGCACTCCTCGAGCAGAAGAGCATTTCGACAACAGGCATCACCTTTATCAAGTACCAGACGATGGGTGCCTTTTCGTTTGGCTCCGATGAGGCAAGTCTCTCGGTCGTCATCGAGGCGCTCCTTGACGATTTCTCCGTCGAGACGGGCGACCTCGGCTCCGACGACGCCCTCTTCAAGTACTCCACCGTGGTTGACAGCAAGCCAGAGGCAGGCACGCCCGTCTGCGTCTACTACAACCTTGCGACGGACACGTGGGAGCGCACCGGTGTGCAACTGCTGAGCATCACCGACGACAACGTCAGCGGTGGTGTCACCTATCAGTGCGGCTCGTCGCACCTGACGAGCTTTGCCGTCATCCTCGATCACTCTCAGTCGAGCCAGGCCAACAAAATCCTCTCTATTCTCTCGTACGTTGGCTCGGGCCTGTCCATCTTTGGTTGTATCGCCGTGCTCTTCACCTACTCGGTGCTTCCCAAGATGCGCACGTTGCCCATCCGGCTGCTCATGTGGCTCTGCTTTGCCATTCTCGGCGCTCAGCTCATGTTCATCTTTGCAACCGTGTTTGCCTCGGGTGCCTCCCAAATTGGTTGCTTCACCCTTGGCTTGCTCCTCCACCTCTTCCTCTTGGTGCAATTTACATGGACGCTCGTACAGGGCATCAATGTGTACCTGCTCCTCGTCAAGATGAAGCCGGACACCAACAATCTCATGCGACGCTACCACATACTTGCCTGGGGCGTGCCCATCGTCACTATTGTTGTGTACGTGACGGTGTCAGTCGCGCTCAATGGCGTGTCGGGCGCCTACGGTGACGTATACGGCGACGGCCGTGTCTGCTTCATCTCCACCACGGTGGGCAGCCTTGCCGCCTTTGTGGCGCCCTGCTGTGCCGTAACCCTGCTGAACGCTGTTATCTTTACCATTCTTGTGCGTCACATGCTCCGTGTGCGCAGCAACTCGGCACGCACCAAGGGCGGCAGCTCCCGCGGTGCTGACGTCAAAGTGTTCGTCTCCATGGCCATCCTTCTTGGTCTCACTTGGGTCTTTGGCGCCCTCCTCGTCATCGTCCAAAATGTTGTCTTCAGCTACCTCTTTGTGCTGGGCAACGCCGCCCAGGGCCTCTTCCTCTTCTTCTTCTACTGCTTCAACGACAAGGTGCGCGCGGGATACCGCGAGGGACTCTCCACGCGATTCCCGTCACGCTTCTCGGGACCTTCCTCGCGCGTGGGCTCCTCATCGCACACGTCTCTCTCGGTAGGCGACTCCGGCAACGGCTCGCGCCTTGTCGGAGGCAAGCGTGGTGCCGTGCGTGGCAAGCGACGCCAGTCAGACATGTCCGAGATGAGTGTCCTCGACATCTCCGTCAAAATTGGCGCCACCTATGGCCGCACAGGCGCCACTTCGGATGCACGTCGCTACGCCAACGAGTCCGCCTCATCCGACCTCGACGAAATGCTCCCTCTCGACTTGTACAGCCAGCAGAGTGACATGGAATCCGACTCGTTCGACATGAGCTCGCCCTCCTCCGAACGCAACCTGCTCATGTCCGACGAGGCAGAGCCGCCCAAGACCGATCAGCTCGGTCGCTTTACCTCCTTCAGCGTCTAATTCGGACTTTTTGCACACACACACACACACACATACACATGAACGACTCATACAATACAATCAATATGATTATTATTTTTTTTTTATCAAACATCGTTACCCAAAATGAAACCTGTAAACCACAATCAAAATGTCTCACCACAGTTGTCTTTCCATCCGCTGCAACTCCCCGTGTATTTGTGTACTGAGAATAGTCACCAACCACTACACCACTCCAAGCGGTCGCTACCGACCCTAACGTGTCTGTGTGTGTGTGTGTGTGTGTGTGTGTGTGTGTGTGTGTGTGTGTGTGTGTGTGTGTGTGTGTGTGTGTGTGTGAACGAACTCCCTCAAAACAAAAATAAACAAACAACTCATTCAATGATCATTCGAAAGAATAAATTAATATTCTTTGCTTGGTATGACCCAGGCCAAATTAGCCGCCCTCATTACGGCTTGGGGTACCTACGATGACCCCACCGCATGGGAGGTAATAATAATAATTTATTATTGCTCTTTTTTTTTTTTTTTTTTTT
>CALSCP010001768.1:0-20336 GCA_943704425.1 Ministeria vibrans ATCC 50519
AAAAAAAAAAAAAAAAAAAAAAAAAAAAAAGTTCACTTAGTCCATTTTGGGCTCAACGCTCACCTATTCGATCGTGGCGTAGAAGGAAATCCATCAGCTTGTGGACAGAGCTCTGACGTTTGACGGGGAAGACGACGCAAGCCATGTACGGTTGGAGAGAGCAGAGGGGAAAGGGACTAAAGAGTGCGCTGACGAGACTTGTATTCGACACTTGTGCGCTGTGTAGGACGCATACGACTGCTTCCTGCGCGCCGTCGTGAAAATAGCGTCCGTGGCACTGGACGACCATTTGCGTGACAGCTTTACGCGACAAGAGCGCCGAAAAGTGCTCAAACTGCTTGAAGTGGGCTGTCACTGTCTTGACCGGGCCAAGTCCCTTCTGTCCACCATGGATGACTACAACTCGCTCGCAAGCACCCCGCCTGTGTCGCCTCACCAGCAACAGTCACAGCGACAGTCTGAACATCATCAACAACCACAACAACAACAACAACAACAACAACAACAACAACAACAACATCACGCGCGTCTACACTCTGCACCTACCATAACACCCGACTGGGCCACCAATTCTTGCGAATCTTGTCACAGCGACAGCGGCACCACCGCTTCGTCTCCACAACCGGCCACAGACTCACCCCCGATCAACCTATTGCCTCGCTCGGTGAGTGTCGCGTCGTGTGTTGCCCCAAAACTCCACCCGCCACAGACCCCCCCAAGTGGCTTGAGCAACGCCAGCGTTAGCGGTGTTGCAGTCGTCGGGAAACGCCTCATGACTCCAATGGAACGCGCTCAGCTGCTAAACCAGTCGCTGGACCAGCGCCTGCGTGCCTGTGAGTCGCTTCCGCCGAGTCGTCGCAGTGCCATGCGCCTCTCACTTGCTCGCCAGAAGGACGCCAACATTGCGTTTGCGCAGGTCCAACAGACGCGTCTTAAGCAGAAGCTGATGGCACACCAACAGAAGATGGTGGAACGAGCGGAAATGGCTCGAAAGAAAGCAGAGGTGAGAGCACGGGGATTCCAAAGAGAGGGAGAGAAAAAAATCATAACCATCATTATTTTTTATTGTACAACCAGCAAACTGCGCTGAGTGGGAGTGCACAAGACGACAAGATTGCACAGCAAGTGCGGTTGTTTGATCAGCAGAACCATACAGGAACCGGAGCACTGGCTGCGACAGTGAGTGAGAGCGAAGCGCGTGCAACAGTGCTTGTGGAGTGCGTGTTGCGGCACACGCAACACCCTCTGTCGTTGGAGCTGGCCCAGAGACAGTACCGGTGCATTCAGGAGCACCAGAGGGCCGCTGATGCGACCGCACTGCTTTTGGCCCGTGAAGATGTACTGTCGATGGTCAGTTCGGTTCATGCACTGTTTCTGCAGGCGTACCCTCTGCTCGCAAATGCCTCTCAGGACACGCTTGAGCATTCGCGCTTTGCTCTGGAAGAGGCGGCTCTGCCGCCCCTTACACCCGTACTTCTCCAGGGCTACTCCATTGTCGAGTCTGATCGCGACAGTGCACTCGCGGCACTGCTTCAGCGCCACTCGGACGCCCATCCGTCCCTCTTGAATGTCCCCAAGCAGTTTTGGCTTGAAAGCGAACAGAAGAGCGACGAGGAGAGCGACGGGGTGGAAAATGATCAACAAGAGCAGAGCACCCCAATGCCCTACATATTGGCTATAGAGGCGCTCAGAGGGCTCTCCTTACACAACACGGCCTTTAAGAAGCTCGAAGTGCTCGTTCAAGTGACCCGTTTAATCTGCCAGGCTGTCTCTGACTTCCATCATCCTCTTTCCATCACTGTGTACGTTTATTTCTGTGTCTTTTCCTCACAAAGACAAAGAGAGACGACACACATACACATACTACAAAGACAGGCACACATATAAATTATCCCCCTAACCCTAACTCTTCTTCCCCTCTCCAGTGGTGGCGACGACCTTGTCCCGCTCGTCAGCCTTGTCATCATGCGTGCGCAGCCTCCATCCCTCCTGGCGCAGTGTCGCTTTATGGCTGACTATGTTCCCGATGACTTCCTTCGTGGCGAAGAGGGATACTGTCTCAGTAATGTCCAGATTGCAATTGATCATATCAATGCCACACTCTCTCTGTAACATAATAACTTTTTTAATAATAATAATTAATAGTGATAACAATATTTCATTTCATATAATATAATTAATTAGTATAAGATATAAGAGAGAGGGAGAGAGAGAGAGAGAGAGAGAGAGAAGTCTGTTCAAATGGAGACTGGCTGTATCTGAGGGTGCGCGGGAAGAATGTCGGGATGGCGGGAAAAGACACGGAAACGATCTTGTGAACGCCACTGCTCAGCATACCTACAAGACGACACACGCGATGCATTGCGTGAGCGTGAGTTCCATATCCAATTTTATCTCAAACTCTCAATTACTATAATTCTATCACTTTGATATTTTATCTCTCTCTCTCTCTCTCTTGAACTCTCTCTCTCTTGAACTCTCTTGAACTCTCTCTCTTGAACTCTCTCTCTTGAACTCTCTCTCTTGAACTCTCTCTCTTGAACTCTCTCTCTTGAACTCTCTCTCTTGAACTCTCTCTCTCTTGAACTCTCTCTCTTGAACTCTCTCTCTTGAACTCTCTCTCTTGAACTCTCTCTCTTGAACTCTCTCTCTTGAACTCTCTCTCTTGAACTCTCTCTCTTGAACTCTCTCTCTTGAACTCTCTCTCTTGAACTCTCTCTTGAACTCTCTCTTGAACTCTCTCCGTCTCTTACCCATCACTAAAGTAGGCAATGAGTCTAAGGTTGGCACCCCAGTCCGTAATGCCGACCTTGCGCAGGCCTCCCGGCACGTCGTCCTTGCTGCTCTCAACGCAGTTAATTTGCCGACACAGCTGCCGGTACAGCATCAGCCCTCCGTCCGGATGGACTGAGTCGCTCCAGCATAGTCCGTCGGTCCATCGCTTGATTGAGCCTCCCAGATAAAATATGTAAACGTTGCCCGGACGGATTTCGGCTGCTTTGGGGCGTTCGGTGCACAGGCGCACATTGGCCTGCTCGGGGCACTTCTGGATGTACGAGAGAAGTTCGCGAGCGGAGTGCTCGGTGCGCACAAGACCCTGGAAAGTGACCCCAGGAAGGGAACAGGCGCAGTCGAGTGAATGGCCACACGTCGCAGTGATGAGAGACTGGTCGCGCAGTGTCTGTAGCTGCTGCTGCTGCTGGTGGTGCTGCTGCAGTTGAAGCTGCTGGAAACGGTGGTGCTGCTGTTGGACGTGGAGCTGCTGCTGCTGCTGTTGTTGTTGTTGTTGCTGTTGCTGTTCCTGTTGCTGTTGTTGTTGTTGCTGTTGCTGTTGCTGTTGCTGTTGCTGTTGCTGTTGGTGGTGGTGTTGGAAGGCAAAGGGGATGGTGTTGGACTGGGACAGTACAGTGGCAGTCGCGGGGGAGGGAATGGCGGCAGGGGCGCCGTGGAGGACGCGAAGATGGTGGTATTGCTGGGGAAGCGGGGGTGGGGGTTGTGTGATTGGGGTGATGAGAGGGAAAGGAGCAGGGGTGAGGAGCGGCGATTGGAGGTAGGACGGGGCGGCTACGACACCGACTGCTGCTGCTCCTGCTGCTCCTGTGGCCGTCACGTCGTACGGGACACTGACAAAGGGCAGTGCACCCATGTACGGGAGCATAACATTGGTGATGTTGTTGCTGCTGCCGCCACCGTTGAGGAGGGTGGGAGTTGGCGTAGGAAGGTGATCGTGCATCAGTGATGGTGCATTCTTGCTGTTACTGGTGCTGTTGATCTTTACTACACGCTTTGGTCGACGCACCTTAGCCCCGCCCGAGCCTGCTGCTAATGCTGATACATTCTGGGCACGCGCCCGGCCAGATGCCGTCGCTGTTGCTGACGCTGCTAATGTTGGTGAGGTGGTGGTGTTTGCTGCTGTTGCGTAGACGTCCGGCGCAACTTCCGTATCGGTCAAATCGTCGTCAGCCTCCTCCTCGTCGTCGTCGTCGTCGCCATCGTCAAATACATGATCATCATCGTCCTCTTCGTGGGTAGAGTCGTCGATATCGTAGTCGGCGTCGTCGTCGTTGCGGTCCTTACACACACGCCCACCTCTCGCCTTGGTTTTCTTGCTGTTTCGTGACTCGTCAATCGTCAGTGAGGCTTTCACCACCACCGATGCATTCGTGCTTGACACAGGAAGCACTTGTGGGCGGCTCTGGAGGCTACTGTGGCTGTTGCTAGCTGTGGAGGGCCTCTTGGATGTCACGCTGCCGTTATTTCGTAGGCAATCTTTGTCGGCAGCATCGCCGTCGTCGTCGTCTTCGAAATCCCTGCAGTACGTACCGGGTGCACTGATATCGGGCTGGTGAGAGGGAGCGCGGGGCAGATCCGAGACGGGGAGGGACAGGAGACCTTGGTGTTGTCGCTGTTCTTCGGCCTGTAGGTCCAAGCGCATCTGCTCGTGCCGAAAGTCGGCGTCGCTTCTGCTTGCGTCGCCTTGAGACACCAGCGTTGGTGCCTCGTGGCCGTCTGCGGCGGCGTGGAGCGGCTGCGGTGCGAGCGCACGCGGCACATACGCTTGAGGTGAAAATCCAGACGAAGAAGCGACCGCCGCTGGGAAAAGGCCCATTGGGGGCGACAGCATCGACGGAGACAGCATTCCTGGGGGCATTCCCGCCGGCGCCCGGAGCATCGGTGCGGCTTGCGGGCTGTACGCCGACGACGGTACATGGGATCTTGGGAAGAAGCCAGACGCCACAAAGGGACTTGGGGGAGCCGCACACGGCACCCCGCCCACCCCGCTGCTGGAATAGTCCGACATCACCACCTCGTCCTATGCATTCGACCAATTTGTGGTCAGAACTCTCTTTTTTTTCTCTTTCTCTCCTTAGCATGCCTGAAGAGTTGATGACGTCGCGACAAAGTGCAGCGTCCTTTTTTTTTTTTTTTTCCGGTGCCGCAAAGACGCAAAAGAAGGTTTTGGGCGCCGGAAAGTGCCGGGGCGGTGTGCAATCCTCTCAGACGCAGCTACGTACTGGTTGTCTATGCGGCCACTGGGCGTATGGATTCGCGTGGCAAAATGTCAAACAATTTTCAATGTTTTTGAAAAAAAAAAAAATTGTCGATACTCGACGAAAAAATGGGCAGAACGAACTACAAAAAAAAATTATTCACATTTCACAAAATTAATAAAAATAAACCACAAGACACATAGTTATTTTATTTTTATCATTAGCCCATGTCACGAATAGCCCAAGTGACTATGCCTGTGGACGAGGCGCGTGCAGTGCAACATCTCGCGCACGGCTTGGCGGCGTATGCTCGACTTGCTGGCGAACTCACGGTAAAATAGGGTCGCACACCGACTGTCGGGGGTAGGGTTGGACTTGAGAGTGCATGTGAGGGACTGCGCAGTGATTGACAAAACGCGAAGGGAGAGAATCACCTTGACAACCGTTTCGTTTCCTCTCGTCAGAATGACACTACGACGGTCCGCCTTAAAGCCCTGGTCGCCCTGTGTGCCCTGATACACGATCCCGAGCGCATTGCCGAGGCTATCCGCCACGACTTGCATCGAATTGTCGTCGAGAGGCTGGTGGAGGACAAGACAGTCAACATCCGCATCAAAGCGAGCGAATTCACCGCAACGCTGGCGGCCCACGCGATCGGACGCGCCGCCTTGTTGCACGTTGATGCAGTAGATGCACTCCAGAAGGTGCTTGCGGACGAGGACCGCGCAGTGCGTCTTAATGCCCAGGAGACGCTGCGTGCCATGGTGTCGGGCTCGCCCTCCGACACCCCCACCATTTTCAACAGCAAACCGTCGCTGATTGCCGATATTGTTTGCCGAATCCGCGACGAAACAGACAACACAGTCCGCACTCGAGCGCTGGGTACGCTCTACTATTGCGCCAAGGAGAGCGCCCGTGAGGCACTCGAGCACAACGCCGTGCCAATCTGTGTCAATCTCCTTGATGATACAGTGACGGATGCGCAAGTACTCGAGGCAGCAGCAAAGGCACTTGTTGTGCTTGCAGATTCCATGCAAGGAAAGAAGGTAAGGTCATATCAGAGAGAACAGGAGAAAGAAAAAAAACAAGTAGCGAGAGAGAGAGAGAGACCCAACAAGGATAATTTTTCTATCTGTACAGGCGAGTGTCGAGGCAAACGCACTCTCTGCTCTGCTTCTGCTGCTTGACAGTCGCCACTCGAGCGTCTCTGTGCGCTCTGCTGCTGCTGCTGCTCTCATGAGCATTACTGTGGCTCGTGAAGCCAAGTTTGCCGCACTCTCTGCAAATGCCCTTGAGATTCTCCCAAAGGCGCTCGAAAGAGAAACAGTGAGTGACAAACCATTTCACCAACCCCCCCCCAAGTTATTGCTATGCTTTGTTTTAGGCATTTCCTGTCGTGCTGAACGTTGTCAAGACAATCACCAACGTGGCGGAAGCACCAAAGGGGCGAAAAGGACTCGCAACAACACTCAAACGAGTAAGAGAGAGAGGAGAGGAGGAAGAAAGAACAAATCCAGAGAGAGGGAGAGGAGGAAGAAAGAACAAATCCAGAGAGAGGGAGAGGAGGAAGAAAGAACAAACAGAGAGAGAGGGAGAGGAGAGAGAAAGAACAAATAGAGAGAGAGAGAGAGAGAAAGAACGAATAGAGAGAGAGAGAAGGAAGCACAGTAATAACACTGATTGAGGTGAGTGTAGTTGAGGGAATTGAAAGAAGATCCTGAGACTGTGGCAGTGTTGCGCAAGGCCGTTGAGCGAGCCCTTGAAGTGGTTACTTGGGAACCATAAATTAGTCACCCAAATAAAGAGAATAAAGAATAATAAGAAGAAGAAGAATACAACCCGTATATTAATGATACAGTCACCACGCGAAGACACAGCCAGACCGCCTTGCAAACTCAACCGAAACTCTACAGGTAACATGGGAGAACAGTGGCAGGTTAGAGTGCTGTGTCGTCTAATAATAATAATAATATTATTATTATTATTATAATAATAATAATAATAATAATAATAATAATAATAATAATAATTGTAAATCCAAGTCACTAGATCATGTAGTTTTGAGTCTAATCGACCGTGCAAGAGTTTAGAGTTTGATAGAGTCAAGATTCAAAAATGCATCAAAGATCATATCAAATATGCGTAAAATAAATGAATATTGAATAAGGTTTAAAGATAAGAAAGTAAAAACTGAAACTAAAAGTCTAAAACTCATTGTTTTTTATTTTATATAAAAAGAAAGAACTAACATGTTCGCCAACGTGAAAGGCCGCGGTAGCGCCACCAGTGCATCCGGAACACTCATCGTGCGATGCGTTGGAGCGCAAGGCATCGTGCAGCCCGGAAAGAGCTGTACGGAAAACACCCCTATTTAACCCATCCTCTGACTCTCTCTCTCTCGCTCTGTGTTCTCCCTCTCTCGCTTCCCGCGTGCCTCCCCCTCCCCGCCTCCCCCCTCGCGCCTTCCTCTCGCGTGCAGCCCCCCCGCAAAGCGCCGTGGTGACCGTTGAAGTCGACGGGCGTGACGTCGCAACCAGCAACGGAGCAGCCGCCAACGCCCCGTCGCCCGTGTGGGGCCAGGACCTCAAAATCGAGCTGGAGAAGGCCGACACGGTCGTCCTGCAGGTGTGCGATGCCAAAATGGTCGGCGAAGACAACATCTGCGGCGCACACGAACTCGACTTGAAAGTGCTGCGCAACGACAACCACCCGCGCCGCCACAAAGTAGACCTCAAGCCGACCGGCATCCTCCACATTGAACTCCGCTGGGACTGCAAGGGCAAGTGGGACACCCTCTCGACCGGTACGCTCAAGCGTCTTTCTCTCGTTCCCCCAAATGCTAAAAATAATAATCTTTTTTTTTCTCTCCCCTCTCTCTCTCTTCTTGACAGGTTTTGACTGCTCCCACGCACTGCACCACGGCTCGGTTCTCGTCAAGTACCCTCGTGGGTCCTTTGGCACCCCCCACGAGCGCTTCTTCTGGGTTGCCGAAGACGGCATCAGTCTGTTCTGGCTGTCAAACAAGGGAAAGATGCAGCGCAAGTCAAGTATGCATTTTGACACAGAGAGAGACAGAGAGAGAGAGGGAGAGAGACAGAGAAAACAAGTGATAGAGAGAGGGAAACAAAGTGATAAAGAGAGAGAGAGAAACAAAGTAGAGAGAGTGAGAGAAAGAGACGTTTCTTGAACGCTCTCATTTACATATGCTAATGTTTTACTCTTTCCTTTTAGTTCCTATTTCGCAAATCCGTGAGATCCGCAAAGGTCAAAAGACCGACCGGTTCAAGAAGTTCTCCAAGATTTACGGGTCGCGCAACAAGACAAGCTTCTCGATCATTTACGGCAGTGAGTACGCCTCACTTGACGTAATTGCCGGTGACGACGATGAGGTGCGTGTGTGGTGCGTGGGACTGCAGCACCTCATTGACAAGAACGCGGGCAAGGCCGCCGCCAGCGGTGGCGAATCAAGCGGTGGCGCCGCTGCCTCTTCGCTGTCGGGCTTGGAGCTGCGCGAACGCCGATTGCGCAAGGTGTGGGACCAGGGCGACAAGAACGGCGATGGCCAGTTGACGCTGGTCGAGGTGGAGAAGCTCTTGCCGGTGCTCAATTGTCCGATGAACAAGAAGAAGGTGCGCCAGCTTTTTGACGCGGCCAACACATCGGGCACCACGCTCGATTTTGGTGAGTTTGTCACCTTCTATACGGCGCTCACGGAGCGCGAGGAGGTTACGGCGCTGATGAATCGTTACTCTGGTGGCAAGGACACGCTCACAGTCGACCAGCTGCGCAAGTTTTTGACGGAGACGCAACGCGAAGTGGGCCGCAACATTGACTCACTGCTGACGTCTTATGAGCCGTCGGATGAGGCGCGCGCAGCCAAGATGATGACACGCGATGGTTTCACGGCACTGCTGTTCGGGCCAGAGTGCAGCGTTTTCCAGGAGGCGCACGGCCGTGTGTACCAGGACATGGACCATCCGCTTACTGACTACTACATGGCGAGCAGCCACAACACCTATCTGCTCGAGGACCAGCTCAAGGGCCCGTCGTCCGTCGAGGCGTACATCCGTGCGCTGCGTGACGGCTGCCGCTGCGTCGAGCTGGACTGCTGGGATGGGCCCGACGATGAGCCCATTGTGTACCATGGCCTCACGCTCACGAGCAAGATCCTCTTCAAGGACATTGTCGCCGCCATCAAGGAGCACGCATTTGCATCGTCCCCGTACCCCGTTGTGCTATCACTTGAAAACCACTGCAGTGTGCCGCAGCAGGCGATTATGGCGCAGCATCTTACGAGCATCCTGGGCAGCATGTTGGCGCAGGGCGACCCCGACGAGACACGCGAGAAGATGCCGTCGCCCGAGGAGCTCAAGGGCAAGGTGCTGTGCAAGGCCAAGCGACCCAAGGTCGATGATGACGGCGCCGCAGCAGCAGCAAAGGCAGCAGAAGAAGCAGCAGCAGCAGCAGCAGATGACTCGGATGATTCCGACTCGGACGACGACGACGACAATGAGGAAGTGCCCAAGATCAGCGAGGAGGAGAAGGCGCAGCTGGCGCTGAAAAAGAAGAAGGTCAAAGTAGCGCCCGAGCTGGCGCGGCTCATTTTGTACTGCCAGGCGGTGCACTTTCATTCATTTGAGGACTCGGCCAAGCGCGGCAAGTACTACCAGATGTCGTCGTTTGGCGAGGCCAAAACTCGCAAGTTGAGCGCCAAGAACAGCAACGCCTTTATGCTGTACAACCAGAAGCAGTTTAGTCGTGTTTACCCTGCGGGCAGTCGCGTCGACTCGTCCAACTACGACCCGACCTTTGCGTGGAATGCCGGTTGTCAGATTGTTGCTCTCAACTACCAGACCCCCGGGCGCTCCATGCAGCTCAACCGCGGTCGTTTCCGTCAGAACGGTGCCTGTGGCTACGTCCTCAAGCCGGCGGTCATGCGCGACCCAAACTCCGCCTACGACGTGAACGCCAAGAAGCCCGCAAAGGGCGTTCTCAGAAAGACCATTACTGTTCGCGTACGAAAATTTGATCATTTGTGTATGTGTGAGTGTTTTGTTTTGTCTCCTTACTGTTGTTATGTTCGTGCGTGTTGTAGGTCATTTCTGGGCAGAACCTGCCGAAACCTGGAGAGAAATCCAAGGGAGAAGTGATTGATCCGTATGTGGTGGTGGAGTTGGTGGGAGTGCCCGCAGACGCAGCACAGCACACTACCAAAGTAAACCCTAAAGACAAAAAACTGATAGAGAGAGAGAGAGGAGTGCGTGTGTGTGTGAGAGAGAGTATGCGTTGAAACTAATCCTTTTCTCTCTAACACACACACAGACTGTTGATGACAATGGATTTAACCCCATGTGGGACGAGACGTTTGTCTTCAACACGATCATGCCCGACGTTGCACTGCTGCGCTTCAAGGTTATGGACAAGGACCTTGATGCCGATGACTTTATCGGCCAATTCTGCTGTCCCGTCGATTCACTCGCGCAGGGTATATACCATAACACACAACCTCACAGACGCTGTTACGCACACCAAACACACTGAACCATTCACTTACGTTGAAGCACTCACTCTCATCGACTCACTCTGACTGAACTACACACGCCTTCTCTCACTCACACTGAACCACACACTCTCGACCCTCTTGTGTTTCTCGTAGGATTCCGCACAGTCCACCTTGAGCGTGTTGATGGTCTGCGTCTCGAACAGGGTTGGCTCTTTGTTGAGATTAAGATTGACGTTGAGGTTCCCAAGATCTGATTTTGCCTTCTCTTTTCTGAATTCTGCGTGTGCCTTCACATCTTTTTTATGGCTTTGATTCAAATACATCGCAAAAAAAAAAGTTTTATACTACAATGTTAGTATCTGATTCTCTTCTGATTGTGCGCAGGCTTGAAGAGGAAGAGGATTCTTGGAGAGTACTGGAAGTGCGCACAAAGCGACGAGAGCGCACACCTAGCACCATAAGGGTTGTCATTTAGGGTTGTCGTAATGGTTAGGGTTTTGGGTTGTACACTTTTTAAAAGAAACTCACCAGCCGTTTGGGGTCGTGTGTTGGGAGGTGGGTGTGGTGGTGGCAGTGGTGCAACTGACAAGGGTGGCTCAGAGACCTGTCTGTGCGCGCGAGAATGTGCTCTGACGCGTGAAGATGCCGTGGCGGGCCGTCTTGACGCGGACTGCTGTCGTTTCTTGTCTTCGTCGGCACTCGTTTGTGCATCCGACGACAACACCACCGTCTGTCCCAACTGCTGATCACGCTCGCCCAGTTGCGCACGCCATCGCCTCAACTCCTCCAACACATCCTCACGCGTACTCGTCTCCTCCGCCTCATCCACTTCATCGTATTCCATCACACCCTTCCTCTTCTTCTTCTTCTTCGTCGCCACACTTCCATACACAACTGCACTCGCTCGCTTGCCCAACGCCACTGTCTCACCATCACCATCACCTCTAGCAGCAGCCACTTGAGTCTCATCATGCGACGAACGCTTTCTCCGCGACCGCAATGCCAACGCCGGATTCCCCACCACCACCGCCCCATCTTCACCCCCGTGTGTCAGTCGCGACGATTCCTCTTGCCCTCCTGCTGTCGAGGGCCGCCGCACCTCTCCTCCCCGTGACCCATTACTCCCCCCCCTTTCATATTCACTCGCATGCTCTGCCATCATATCCAGCGCACTCTTCTGAATCAATCGTGTCACCAACCGTCGATCATAGTGTGTCTCAGCACTCCCTATGCCATCATGAAACGCACTCACTGGCTTATCATCCAGCACTTTCAATCGTGGCAGGACTTCCACGACACTTATTCGATAGTTGTACGAGCTCCGCTCCTCCTCTTCATCGTCGTCGTCGCTCGTGCTCTCGCTGCTCTCACTTTCAATGTCGGCTAATGTGATTCGGTCAGACAGTCCGCTAGAGTTGACCTGTCATTTTAAAACGTCATTATTATTGATCAAAGTCCGCCGTCACTTTTCATTTTCGCTCACCTTTGATTTCCGCTTTGGTGCGCGACAAATGGGATTTCCTTCAAGAGTCAAGTGAGTGAGATGTTCAAGGAACATCAAATGGCCCACTTGGTCAATGTCCGACACGCGGTTGCCTTCCAAATCAATCACCGTGAGGTGCTCAAGGAGCGCCAAAGGACTCAGGTCACTTACGCTGTTGTACGCAACGTACAGCTCCCCTAACCGACCCAAACTGCTGATTCCATCCAAGTCGCGTAGACCACATCGGCCCAACCAGAGCACACGCACTCCTTGAAGATGCGTGCCAATGTCACGAACCGATGAAAGCATGCTGCCACTCAACTTCAGCTGCTCAAGTCTCGGCACAAGCTCACCAAACCCTTCCAGCGATGCCCCGCGCGTGTCCACCTGAAGGTCAACACGCGTCACGCTGTCCAGACTGTCGACAGAAAGGCGCTCTGCAAGCACATTGGCCGTAATGGGCTGAGGTGAAAAGAAAAACAAAAATGTACATTCAACATTTCAAATAAACAGCCAAAATGAAGTGAAAAAGAACTTTCAAGTGAGGGGGCGACCGTACAGGCTGAAGAAGAGGCTCGCAAAAGCCGGCAACGCGTCGACCCATTGACGTGGTGGGACGAGGCGGAAACGAATTTGATATTTTGTCGCTGTTGTCAACGTTGTCTCCAACGAAGACACATGCTGCTGCTGTTGAGGCGGCGGTTGGCGGTGCTGGCTGATGTTGCGTGTCAACATCGTCATGATGACTCCTATAGGCAGGTTAGTGGATTGACTTGCGGACAAGAGCAAAATACACCATTTATCATACGTTGGCGCCAACGGCTTCAGCCGACCCGACGGAGGTCGATGGTTCATCAAAACACAACCTGTTCAAGGCCACAAACCAATCTCAAAGCTAGTGAGAAGTGAAAAGTGCGTAATTAATAATAATAATAAGAAGAAAATAAATAGTAGAAGGATACAACCTATTAATGATACAGTCACCACGCGAAGTCACAACCAGATATAAATAGAGAATCGAGAGCTGTACTCAATGTCAAAACAAAACCAATAAAATAATTATTAATATTATATTTTCTATAATAAAAAAATTATCATTATTATTATTATTATTGTTATTGTTCGAATAGTTTTGAAATGAGCTCAGGAAAATAAAAAAAAACGAGAACCAAGTGTATGTATTCATATTGCAGGCTTGAAAAGTAAATGAAAGTGTTTAGCTCTTTGGTGGAGGACGAAGAAGCACATGAGGAAGGAGTCTTTTGAAGAAGACGACGAACACAACAATGGCAGCGCCAATCAGAACACAAATCACAATCTAGACAAAAACACACGCAAGAAAGAGAGGTCAAAAACAAGTGAAAACACACAACACACACGCATACCATAGTGGCACGAAGACCAGCGTTGTCGTAGACATTGGCAAGGATGATGGGACCGAGAGCACGGGCAGCAGAGCCAGCAGCAGTGAGCATTCCCATACCAGCACCCTATGCGAAGAGGCAGGTCAGGTCAGAGGGAAATGAAGGGAGTGTGTGTACCTGAGGAGCTGGGCCGAGGATTTTGGAGAAAAGAACAATGCAAATGACAGAGG
Source organism: Ministeria vibrans ATCC 50519 (assembly GCA_943704425.1). Classification (NCBI taxonomy): domain Eukaryota; class Filasterea; order Ministeriida; family Ministeriidae; genus Ministeria; species Ministeria vibrans. The sequence goes on from CALSCP010001768.1 coordinate 13,572, forward strand.
CAAAAGGGTAGAAGAGAAAAATAAACATGGAGGCAACGTAAAACTGGTCGATCTGAAGAGTTGGGGTCTTGGCACACCAGCTGGCGACGGTGACGAGACACAGAGTGTAACTGGGAGGGCCGTATGGGATGAACAGGAACACTACAGAAAGAGACACCCGAGTGAGTAACAGTGACTCTGACAAATAAGATAATGATGTACCGCCCAAGAGAGAGCCAGAGAGACCCGCCAGAAGGATATAGCGTTCGCCAAAGCGGTTTGAGAGGGGACGCGCAGCCATAAAGCACACCACTCCAATCAATCCTGCACAATGTTATATTACAATGCGAAATCACACACAAACACACAACACAAATTGTGTACCTCCAATGGCAAAGTAGAGGCCAGTGTTTCGGGTGGTCTGTTCGGGAGTCCAGCCATACTCGTCCTGCACGAGAGGCGGCACAAGGGTCTCATTAAGAGCAAAGACAAGCGCGGCAGAGAAAAACATGAAGCAGATGGCGCCAGCAGCCCCCTTGTCAAACACCTTGGCGTCAGGATGGCTGAAAGAGGGAACAGGGAAAAGAGGACAAGAGAGTCAGAAAGTGACAAAAAAATAATTACATAATTATTATCTCAAAATGAATACTTTTGAAGGTCAGAAAGATGCTGAGCCTCTGCACTGAGCTTGGGACCGGAAGAAACGGCGACGGCGGTCTCATCCTCCAACACAGCACCCTCTGGGGTGATAGTGGACACAATGCCCTGGCGACGGCGTCGACGACGCGCACGACGCTCGGCCTTCTTCTCCTTGATCTCCTTGTAGATGTCGCGGTAGTCGACAAAGTATATTTGCAGTAGAATCACATTGGCCAGCGACAAAATCGCACCAAGATAGCTATTCAACAAAGAACAGTCAGAGACACAGGCAAAAAAGAGTCAAACACGTGTGTTTACCCTGCTCCTGTGTACATGTTGGGCGTAAACGAATCGGCAGAGCCTGGCCCCAATGGGGACATGGTTGCCCCTAAAAAGGGACCGGCACAGTAACCAAGACCTAAACGATATAATAACAGAGAGGTACAGTGTTAGTAAAGAAGAAACTATCGACTAGAGGGAGACTCTACCTTGAGACGCGGACATGATTGCCATGGCAGACGTGCGCTCCTTGAGACTGGTCACATTGGACACGTACGCACGACACACAGCCACAACACCGGCACCTAAAACATACATACACACACAAACACACACACAAAGTCAACACTTCTCGCTCATACACACCCTAAACCTTTGTTTCTTTCTCCCTCCCTCCCTCTCTCTATCACTTTGTTTCTCTCTATCACTCTGTTTCTCTCTCTCTCTCTATCACTTTCTCTCTCTCTCTCTCTCTCTCTCTCTCTCTCTCTCTCTCTCTCTCTCTCTCTCTCTCTCTCTTGAACTCTCTCTCTTGAACTCTCTCTCTCTCTTGAACTCTCTCTCTCTCTCTATCTCTCTCTCTTGAACTCTCTCTCTCTCTCTCTCTCTCTTGAACTCTCTCTCTCCATTACTTTGTTCTCTCTCCCTCTCTATCGCTTCGTTCTGTATCCCTCTCCCTCTAACACATTGTTCTTTCTCCCTCTTCCTCTCTCTCTTCAGCGATTTCTTGTTTCTCCCTCCTCCTCTCTCTCTCTCGCTATCATTTTGTTTTTCACTCCCTCCCCTCTTCTCTAACCACCTCCGTACCGAGTCCAGTGATGATACGCGCGAAAAGAATGTAAATCTTTGCGTCGTGAAGATACGTCGTTGTGTGCGTGATGGTCGCATTGGTCGGAAGAATCATGACAGTGTCACTGCACGAATGCGTCACCTACATACACACATACGAAATCAAAATCACTCGGCCCAATACAAACCGTTTCGTCGTTACGTTGCCCATGACAGAGCAGGCAGTCTCAGTCATATTGCGCATAAAGGTACACTGGCCAGCAGCCGCAGCAGCCCCCACATTGTGCATAGTGCAGTTGACCGACTCAACAATGATCGTTTCGGGAACTTGGTGCAGCCCCGGCGCCAGGCTGTACATAATGTTCCCCACAATGACAAGGATAAGGGCAAGGATGAGACAGTCTTTGGCGGAGCGACGATTCGATGCAATGCCAAACAGTGGCGACGCACACAGCTGCGCAATCGCATAGAACGACACACACGCCCCAAAGAAGCCCGTGTCTCCACCAAACTAGAAATGAGAGGGTTAGAGTAAAGCGATCGGGAGAGACAGAGCAAAGCGATACAAACCACATTTAACACATAGAACATTATGATCACATCAAACAAATACATCAAAAAATATGAATACATCATATGAATACATCAAAATAATACATAACCAAAACGACAAACAGAATGAGTGAGAGAATGAGACACACAAGTCGTCTTACACGCAAGACATAGTTTTGCAGCGTTGGCATCACAATCGCAAAACCTGCAAAAAAAAAAAAAACATCCCCCCAAACAGTCAAGCCTCCTTTGTTCCTTCTATTTCATTCTTCCGTACTAATGCTTGTGAGAAACTGCGTCAGGTACATCAGCTTGATCGTGAGATCGCGCCTGTCCTTGATGAATCCAAAGCACATTGGCTTCTTCGTGGTGAGCTCCTCAGCGCCACTGCCGCAGCACCCAAAACAATTACGACTGAGTATCGGCTGCATCACCACTGGCATGTACTTACGGAGTGTCGGACACGAGCAGAGGCGTCGCGAGTTGAGACGAGAGATGTGATTCTCTTGCCGTGTCATCGAATCCGCTGAAACACACAACAACACACAAGAGCGACAAATGAGTTTTTGGTGTTGCACGAGAAACAGCACATCAGCAGAGTGGACACACAGCAATGGGAGGGGGGTGGGCGACAGCATACACACAGGCATGCAATGGCTCCATGCCGCCAGAGACGACCAGCAGTGGCACAAGAAGTGGCATTGTGGGCCACAGAAAAAATGAAGGGCGCCATACGAGCGCCTTTGGGGTCGTGCAAAGCCAACAAAGGGTGTGCATAAGGTACGGGCGCGGGAAAGACCGCTGATAGAAGCAGGGAATCCGTCGCGTTAGGAAGGAACATTTGTTGGGGATCGACTCAGGATGCGAGAAAAAGACATTCAGGCGCACTGGACGAGCCCAGCCCACGCGCATGTGCACCACAGGAGTGTGTTCAGAGCAACAGCCCCACGCAAACAAGCGGTACAGCCCGCATAAGAGCGGGAGAGCACACAGGAAAAAAGCGTTTTTTTTTCTTTTTTTCTCTCTCTCTGATTTTGTCAAACCTGTGTTCAACAGGCTTGTTTGCCCAGGTGTGGCTGTCCTGCAGCTCGATGCGGCGGCCCTTGGGGTCGAGGAGGCGCTCGCCGCCCAGGAAGGCGCTGTTCACGAACGCATCGTCATCGTCGTACGACCCCTCCGAGTCCGAGTCCGACTGTTCGTCCATGAACGTCGACGACCGGAACCGCTGGTTGTCCTCCTCGCGGATGTAGTCTTCAAGACCAGCGAGTTCCATTTTTGCGAGTGAATTATTGTGAATAATCAATAATAATTGTTGGGACTTGGGACTTGGAATGGTTTCAGTTTCGGAATTGCATGCGCAGGTCCGTGCCGGACGGGAGACGGACGCGCTGTAAAACAAATACACATTGATCCGGCTGATGTTGGGGTTGCGGCAATACTTTTCTTCTCTTGTTATCCCCTCACCCAAAAAGAATTATTACTGTTTATTCGGTGACAGAGAGATACTTTCCAGTGACAGAGCGACGAAGAAGACGCTTCAATGAGCACTCGCCAAACGTCTCAACACCCACATTGCTCAATAGTCCGTCTTCAGCCCGAAACTTGGCCTACGAAAAAAAAAATTACAACAGAATGATCAAACCAATAAATTGCTTCTTACCATCACATTGACAAGCTTGACCGGCTCAGCAGGGTTTGCCATGACAATGCGCGCCTCCAACTTGCCACGACCCCCCGTCGTACTCGTCGTAGCAAGCTCACCAAGTGACCAGATGGCATTGCGCGACGCAGAGGCGTTGGCGCTCCAGACGGCAGTCTCGGGCACCGCCGAACAGGCACCACATTCGCCCGAAAAGACGGCCGCCAACGACACCTCTGAGAGATGGGCGTGTGTGTGTACCTGATCAGTCTGCTCTTGTGTGCTCCAGTCCTTGTTAAGCTGGTAGTGGATGGTCAGCACCAGTGTGTTGCCGCTCTGGTGCACCACAGTGCTGCACAGGCGTAGAGGGATGTTACTCGCACTCACATTGCTCACCTAACACAAAGTTGTACAGAGACAAAAAGAAAGTAAATGTGAGTCAGTACACCACCACACGCAAATGGTCGTACAGAGTATTTAAGAACACTCGCTGAGACTGCCTTTCCCGCAGATGACTTCACAAGGGACTGCACAGCACTCGACGAGAGCGACAATTTCCCATCAAACTCTCCATTGGTCGTCAGAAGCTAGACTCAAAACAATGGAAACGTTAATAATAATAAATAAAATGAAAATAAACTTTTTGCATCGTTTAATAGGGTACCTCTTTGTTGAGCTGTGGATCGGACAGGGAGCCAATAGCAGTGAGCCGAACACCACCAAGAGCGGTCTCAGGAGCACTCGTCGAGAGACCCTCGAGGGTCGTAAGGGTGTTGGCAGGGAAGTTGCAAAGGACATCACCCGAGACGACCGTCTTAGTCAGCTGGGCACCCTTGAAGTAGGCATTGATGGTCTCGGTGACGGCGACAGACAGCTGCAGGGAATTCGTAGCGCCTGTGCTGGAAAGTGCCGTGCTGCTGTTGCTGCTGTTGGACATGATTGAAGACCGTGCTGTGACGGGTGTGTGTGACGCCCCTGGCTCTCCTGTGCGTGTTGCCGTCTCGTACGACGTCGAACGTAGAACCGGCGCAAATCCAGTGGGAGTGGACACGACAGACTATTTTACATTAAAAATGACACAATGACTTTGTTTTTTCAAAAAATATTCCTTACCGAATCTGCAGACTCTGGGATGAGAATGGGCGACAACTTGACACCCGCTGCGACTGGTTCAAGAGCCAGAAGCTCACTGACACGACGGTCGTGAGTGCGGAGACGACGTGCAACGACAGGAGACGTCCCTGTCGCAGGTGCGCCGGTGGTCACTGTAACACGCGATGGGGGTGCCGGGAGGGTCGGTGTGCTCTGCGCAAGAGCAGCGCCCAATGACGACGTTGACGGTGTGGCCGCAACAGCATCGCCACTGACACTCGCGTTGTTGCTGTTAGTGTGTGTGACAGAGCTTAGCACAGAGAGGTCAGTGCTCTCGGAAGAGCGCAGGTTGTTCTGCTGCTCTTCTGTTAGAATCATATCTGTGCCCAGTTGCAAAGGTCCCTCACCCTCTGTTGCCCACGACTCGTTCAGCGACTCACCCCGGTTAACACTATACTCAATAAAAATAAAAATGAAAAAAAACAATAAAGGTCAAATTGAAATTTCTCCACACCGACATGCACGTGTCTTGCTTTCCGTACTCGAAGAGGTTGGCTTTGGCAAAGAGATCTTCGGCGAGTGGTTCGGGATTGTCAGACTCGGGTTTGAGAGACGGGTCGGCAGTCACAGTGGCTGACGCGTCAGTGGCAGATGAAGTGGCAGTCAGAGTGGCGCCAGAGACAGACGTGTTTGCGGAAGAAGGTGCAGTGGAAGAGGGTAGTTGGGAGCGGAGACGACGGGCGCCTTCGCGAGTGGAAGGGGGCTGAGAAATGGCACTCGTGTTGGTGCTGGTGGGTGCGCTGGGAATGGAGAGGAGCGTCGGAGGAGCACTGCCTGTCGGCTCAATGGAATCCGACGCGTCGCTGGGCTTCCGTTCGCCAATACGCACCATAATCTTAGGCCGTTGATGGCCCTTCCACTCCTCATCGTCACTGTCATCACTGTCATCGCTGAATCCAGCCTGCGTCGCATTACGATACTCATCGACCAAATCAGGTGCATCGCGAAACCCATCTTCATCAATGCCCGTGACCACAGCAGCGGGCGCCCCCGCACCCATCGCATCCATCGCATCCGGCCCGTCGTTTGCTCCCGTCGACACGTCGCTCTTCCACGCATGTACCACCGAATGTGTGCTCGTATTACGCAGTGGTGACCCAGCCGATTTGCCGGGACTCGCACTCGCACTCGTGTCCGGCGACGCCGTCTCGCTTGTTGTCCCTCCTCCTCCTTTCCCTCCCTTTCGGTGCTTACGCAGTGTCAAATGACGCAGTCCACCTAAAATAATCGCATTGGTAAACACGCACACACACACACACACTACTCTCACCCTTTGCTTCCTGAAGGTGCCCTCCGCTCTCCCCAACTGCGCCGTCATTCGGCACATCAATAGGATCTGTCACACTGGTTGTGCCCGCCTCAAACTCCTCCACACTTTGCGCTCCTACACACACAATTCCGAATCTCTCAATAACGACTATCTATCACTTTGTTCAGTCACTCTCTCTCTCTCTATCACTTTTGTTCTTTCTTCTTCGCTTTTCTCTCTCTCGCTCGGTCTCTCTCGCTCTCTCTATCACTTGTTTCTCTCTCTCTATCACTTTGATTCTCTCTCTATCACTTTGATTCTCTCTCTATCACTTTGATTCTCTCTCTATCACTTTGATTCTCTCTCTATCACTTTGATTCTCTCTCTATCACTTTGATTCTCTCTCTATCACTTTGATTCTCTCTCTATCACTTTGATTCTCTCTCTATCACTTTGATTCTCTCTCTATCACTTTGATTCTCTCTCT
>CALSCP010001768.1:21752-47365 GCA_943704425.1 Ministeria vibrans ATCC 50519
CTCTCTCTCTCTCTCTCTCGAACTCTCTCTCTCTCTCTCTTGAACTCTCTCTCTCTCTCTCTCTCTCGAACTCTCTCTCTCTCTCTCGCCATTGCAAATCTCCTTACGTCGCGCGACTTCTTGCAAATCTGTGCTGAGCATCATGTGGTGGTTTGCGGTCTCCTCTGTGCGCGACAGGAACAGTGTTTGGGTCATGGAAAAGGCTCCACTCTCATCGCTGGACGGTTTCTGGATTTTCATCAACGACTTGGAATACGCCTCCTCCACTGTCGCCCTAGATATCACACACACACACACACACACACACACACACACACACACACACACACATACACACACACACACACACACACACACACACAGAATACAGTCACGCGTTTAGAACCCTGGCGGTCGCTCGGATCGCAATGCAAAACGTTGAAAAGTCCGTTTTAAAGAAAAAAAAACTCCTACCGCGCCTTTAAAACGTCATACAGCTCGCGTGCACTGTTGCTGCATGACTTTAGTTCGTTGACAAGCACATCATGGCCCGTCAGCGACATGCCCTACCACCAAAACAAGCCAGTCAACATCATTCGATTTCCTCTCTTCTCTCTACCCAGAAGCCCTCCTGAAACGAGACGCTCATGGTTCCAGCAGCCTAACAACTCGATTGTCAACAAAGTAAAGCAATTAACTAAAGTCTAAACAGTCTGAGAATTTGACTTGTGAGATATTTAATTTTGAGGGAAATCATACAAGTCAACTCATCGCCTCAATAAACATTAGCTGCTGAATTGATGATTGAACGATTAATAAGAAAACCTCCAGTCTTTTTTTACTGCCACTCAAGCGTTGGCAAACATCGCGGGTCCTTCCAGCTCCTTGAGTCACCCTTAAACAGAAAACAGGTACGATTGTGTCATCGTCATCGTGAAACTGTCAACAACCTCAAAAGGGCCCATTCGCCTCTTACGACGCTCCCCCGTTGCCGCGCTAGGTCGTGGTTTGGACAGACTGTTTGGGGTGGGCGCATACTCGGGTGTGGAGGCCGCAAGAAGAACAGGAGAGAGCAAAGCTAAGCCAAAAGCGAAAAAAGGACCAAAAAAAAAAATGTCGCGGTCGCGTCGAAGCCAACAGACGGCACAGCGACGTGTGCGGGGGTCTGGGGGGTCGCTGGAGAAAAGGCTCTCGTTTGAGACGGGCATGGCAGGCGGGGCGGGCAGCAGTGACTCGCTCAGCCTGCCACTGCCAGACCACACAACGAGCATTACGCTGGGGACGCCGCGCGTGCCTGCCGACCAGCCGACCACGCCCGAGGGCATCCAAGCCCGCCAGCTGGCCCTCACCGTGCGCCAGTGGGCCTCGATGCGCTCGCCGGCGGTCGCCCCCGCCACCACCACCAGTGGCGTCGCCAGTGAGAGTGTCGAGGAGCCGAGCGAGGCCAAGCGGCGCAACGCCCTCTGGCTCGGCGTCTGGGCCAAGCTCTACCGCTACCCCAACCTGGAGCAGGCCAACGACGAGATTGAGCGACGACGCAGCGCGGGCACGGTCATCATCAAAGATTTCCTCTCCGGCCAGTCGTTTGCAACAGCTGCAGGATCAGCGACTATGGCGTCCGCACCAGCCTCTTTGTCGTCATCGCCAGCGGTCCCGTCCACTTCCTCTCCCTCTGCTTCCTCTGCCTCGTCTTCCAAGGGTGGAAGCAAAGTTGCGGCACTCGTCACGCCCGCCAAAGTGATGGCGCTGCTACGCTCCGTCGAGAGTGTCATTGCCCTGTACCCGAGCGAGCAGCAGTTTCTCGCGGCACAAGTCGGCACACAAGAGAAGGCATTTGTGCAGCGACGCGAGAGTCTCAATGCCTACGTCACAATTGAGTCGATGCTCACGCAACAGATCACAATCAAAGCCAATTGGTGGGGCACACGCACATGCGACGAGCTGCAGAAAAGCCCAATGTCGTATGCAGCGCGCCAGTTTGTCTCGCGCATGGTTCTCAAGCGAGTCGACGTCGACGCCTTCATTGACATGATCCTGCGCAACCTTGAGCCGTCGCTTAACCTCGCCCGCAACACCATTCTACACTACTCGCGTCGGTGGCAGCGCTACCAGTTGCAGTCCCTTACACCCAAGTACCTCTTTTTGGCTCTTGTGTCGCTCTCCATGGCCCAGGCGTGTTTGCGTGTCCGCATTGACAATGTACCGCCGCATCTTTCGGCACTCTCGGCACCCGTTCTCGTGCGCCAGTTTGAGCTTGCCATTGGGCAGGCATTCCGCGTGCAAGGCTTCTACAAGGCCATGACCGACGACTTTCCGGACACGACAGCCCAGATGGAATCGCGTCGTGTTGAGTCTATGGTCAACTTTGAGCGCGAACTGCGCCGCTCGTTGGCCAAGTACCTCGACTTGCTGCTCATGTGGCTCGAGCAACTGGCCGAACAGGCACCCGACAAGCCGGTGCGCAAGGAGCGCATGCTCATTGACATTCTCGATGATCATTGGGGGCCCGCCTGGGAGATGGCCCACCAGATCCGCAAGGGTCCTGTCGAGTGCTCACGTCGTTTTTGCTCCATGATGGTCTTTGTCATTGAAAATCTCCGCCACGACACTAACACGCTGGTGAAGCAAGTGGCGCCCTCGCGCAACATTGCTATTGACGGGACGCCATCGTCGGAGGAGGAGGAGGAGGATGACGACGATTCAGACGTTGACGATGACGAGGAGAACAACGATGACGAGGAAGAAGTCAATGGTGCTAGTGGTGTAGGAACCGGGGGAATGACGCGTGTACATCGTCATGGCGACAGTGTGGTACTCGAGGAGAACGAAGAGGAGGTGGCTGCGGCGGAACGGAGGGAGATGATGGGCGAAAAGAGTCCCACCAAGGGCATTCGCAGAGCATTGGTACGGTCGGTGTCGCGCGACAAGACACCCTCGGCCATTTTCAAAGGACCGGGGAGCTTGCCGACCATGGGTGGTATGTTGGAGTCGGATAACCACAACAGTAGCAATAATGAGGAGGAAGAGGACGACGAGGACGATGACGATGATGACGATGACGACGACGACGATGACGATGACGACGACTTCAACGACGACGACGAGCGTCTGGTAGTGCGCAATGTGCGTCGCATGGAACGTGAGCAGCGTCGCAAGCAGCGTGCTCAGCGACGCCTTGCTCGACGTCTCTCGACCACCGCCGAGACACCCTCGGTCAACGTCAACGATCTGCTTGCACCCCAGCCCGCCTCATCACAGCTCACCAAAACCACGCACCAGCTGCGACCCCGTTCGGTGACTATTGCGACGTCGACAGAGGAACGCAACAAGGGCGACGGTGCCGTTGTTGCTGCTGGCTTTGAAAGCAATGGTCATTCCTGTGGTGGCGCCGATCACGGTGCAGGCGACGGTAGCGGCGCTGACTTAACGCTTAACGGTGAGTCGCGTCCTCGCGCGTCCACCCTCAACTCGCTGAGCAGTCCACCGCGCAATCCGCTGTCGGCAAACCCTCGACCAGCACGAGTGCGCGAAGGCGCCACAGGACTCGACAGTCGACGCTCCCTACTGTTCAAACACGGCAACGATTCCGTCGGAGCGAGCTACGACCAACTGGGCGAGTTGGATGATGAAGAGCAACAACAACGCGAGAGCACCGATCGAGGGGCAATGACGACAGTGGACCCTTCTGGTGTGCGCGCTGGTGGTGAGGCGCACCCATTGACACCGCCGCTGCCAACGCCACCCATTGCCGAGAAACAACCGAATGGCGAAGTGGCCTCTTTGGTGACGCCTGCCAGCAGGGACAACGTGGATGCGTGTACACTGACGGCGACAGCGACAGCGGCGGCACCACGCGAGCGTGCGTCCACCTTGACCTTGACGTCGACTCTGTCGCCTGTGTCCGTGGCGAGTCGTGTGACAGTGGAGACACCGTCGCCACCGTTGAATATACGCGATGCGGAGCAACAGCAACGCAATCGAATGCTTCGCAAGTCGGACGAACTTTTTTCGTACTCGCGACGCTATGCGCTCAAGACCTTCTCGTTTGTCAAGCGATTGGTGCACAACATTGAGACGGGTGCCGAGCTGCCGCTGGCGGCGCCCCTCACCGTTGTACTTAACCAGCTGGCGGCCAAGGACTGGCGCATTCTGCGACCCACTGCGCAACACCTGGAGGGTCGACGACAGGATAATTTGGCGATTTTGTTGCCACCGACACTTTCGGTCGCGTGTCAGACGATGCAGGACGCGTCGTTGGCCAAGGTTTTTGGGACGACACAGTCGCAGCGTAACCGCAGCATGTCGGCCGTGGACGACGAGAGCTTTATTATTGTACTACCGTCAAGGACGGCGACCACGGGCGAGAGTGTCTTTGACCTGTGGCAGGGCTCGGAGACGCGACAGCCTTTGCTGAAACGCTGTGATATTTCGCCCAAGATGCAAGATGACGTTGCGGTGCGCGATGGCTACCTGCTTCTGCTGAGTGGCAATGTGACGAGCAAACCGCGGCATCGACGCGACGTGTCCGACGCACTGGGCGACATGGTGGACTGGTCACGAGTGCACTCGACGTGTCCGTACACTACGGTGCGCGATGCGCTTCAAAATGTCTTCAACGAGGTATGCACCCTTGGACCGTGTATGAGCCACGCTGCGGCAACTGTCCACAACGACTTCGTGTCGGTCTTTACGCGCCCCAAGGAGCTTCATGGAACGGACGCGCGCAGTCGCGGTCCCAACTTTGTGCTGCACAAGGCCCACGCGTCGGCATTGGCTGTCATGTGGGAGGGCATGCGGATGCAAGGCCACACGTTCACCGAGCAGGAAGCGTCGTTGGTGCTCCAGTGGATGCGCTTTGTGCTTGACTGTCCGCGCGACACGCTCGAACGCTACCACTACCGTTTGCAAGTGGGCATCACACTGGTGGACCACTACTGCGAACAGCTCTACTTTGCTCTGCCTCAGGCAGACCGTCCCGAGTTCACCTATGCTCTCACGCGCTTCATGGCACACGTGCCCGCCACCAAGCGTCTTGGCAACTCTGTTCCGTCCACTCCCTGTTCAGCTGCTCCCCAACTGCCCCAAAAGGTAAAAGAAAAAATAATTTAATAATAATAATAATAATAACAATTTAATTTTTATAGAAAATGTCATCGACTACATTTGACATTGGGCGGCAGATGGGAGCGCGACTTGTGGCGGCACATGCGCTTGCGGGTGGAGCGGGCAGTGGGGAGCTCTCCTTGACGGGGAGACGAGCGGCCCACCACACCCACCGACGGACGCGCAGTGACGGCGCAGCTGCGTCGTTGATGGGTGTTGGGAGTGAGCCTGAAGCATCTCCAGAGGTAGGTGGGCCATCGGTTGCTGCTGCAGCCATTGCGACGGTGGGGCGACGGCGGTATGGGCGTGGTCGGGCGCCATACAAGACGTGGAAGGACATTGATGGGCTGCGCGATGACAAGCTTCAGCGAGGAGGCTACGTGGGCAAGGTGCTGGCGAGTCCGCTACGTGCACTTGGGCGCGGTGAGGATGCGCAGGAGGACCCGGTGATGCGTGAGCTTAAGCAGTTCTCGTATACGGTGCGGTGGCTGCGTGGACGGCAACTCGGGGCTGGCCAGTATGGCGAGGTGTTCGTGTGCATTGACTTGGATCAGCCGCGCCAGTTGGCTGTGAAAGAGTTGCGTTTGCAGCGCACCGAAAAGACCAACATCACGTACAGCTCGACGCTGTTAGTGAAGCCGTCGACGATTCGCGACGAAATGATGATCATGGACCAGATTGATCACAAGAATATTGTCAAGCACTTTGGCATTGAGGTGCACTCTGATCGTGTCTATCTCTTCATGGAGGTAAAAATGAAAGCGAGAGAGACAAAAGAGAGTGGAAGAGAGAGAGAGAGAGAAAGAGATATTGACTCTGTGTATGTGACGTGTAGTACTGTTCTGAGGGCACGCTTGCGGACCTAATTGCGTCTGAGCGACTTGTGCGCGAGCGGGACATTCGACAAGTAGCGGCACAGCTGTTTGACGCCGTGAGCTTCCTGCACTCGCGCGGCATTGTCCATGGCGATATTAAGACGGACAACATCTTTTTCGATCAGGATTATGTGCTCAAGGTACAATTTATGATGGAGTGACGGAAGAGAGAGAGAAGAAGAAGAAAAACAAGTTTTTGAACGTGTGTGTGTGCGTGTGTCTGTAGTTGGGGGATTTTGGACTTGCAAAGAAGTTGAAGGTGCGAGTGCGGACACGCAAAGGAGAGTTGACGCGGGCAGAGGGGACGCCGCACTACTGGGCGCCAGAGATTGTAACGGGAGAGAGCAGTGAGGGGCATGGCAGGAAGGTACGAAGCAGGAGTGATTGTGTAGAGGAGTGAGTGGAAGTGCAGAGTGTGGTTGGATTTTGTGTGGGGATTACGTTTGGTGGTCTGTGTGTGGGTGGGTTGAGTCGTGCTGACTTTGACGGGGGTGGGGGTTTAGGTTGACATTTGGTCTGCTGGATGCTGTTTGCTTGAGATGCTGACGGGCAAACGGCCATGGCACCAGATCAGCAACGAATGGCAGATTGGGTTCCGATTGGCATTCACTGAGGAGCTTCCAGGCGTGCTGGACATCGATGGAACCAACGCGGCTGCACGTGAGGTCCTTGAGCAGTGTTTTGTGCGCAATCCCACTCTCAGACCCACTGCCCATGATATTCTGCGTCTGCCCTGGTTTCACAAGCAATGACGAGAGACAGTGAGAGCGAGACTCGCGTGTACAAATTTAAGCTATACTACTACTACTACTACTACTACTACTACTACTACTACTCAAACATCAGAACCCACTATGTTATACTACTACTACTACTACTACTACTCAAACATCGAATCCACTATGTTATGTGTCCAACTGATATTGATAATAAAGATGCCTTTTGGTGTGTCTTAGTGCTTGTCGATGGAGAAGACGTGTACATGAAAGATGTTGCGGATGGACTGTGCGGCGGGAGGATTGATGAAGTGGATGCAATCGCGCTCGGGGAATTCGCGAGCAATGATGTCGTTGATTTCTGTGGATGACAGGGTGCCACCGACGACCCAGATGAGGTTGTGGTGGATGTGGTCGTCGACGGCGTAGCGAAAGTGATTAGTGACCACTCTGATCTGCTTTTCTTTCAGCGCTGGGATGGGACAGCGTTGCTTTCCGGTGGCTTCGTCCACTTCAATGGGAAAGTTGAAGTGTTGGTAAACGATGAAGTCGCCTACGGTCGCCCATGTCTGCAGTGTTTTCGCATTGTGAGCCTACGAGCGAAAACGAGAGTCAGTCCGAAGACATAAATTCAGTGTCTCGTCTTATACGTGGTAGTAGGCGAGCGGTTCTTTGAGTCGGCCGAGTTCGCCAACACGGTCTTCTACACGGTATGCATGGAATCAGGAATGAGGGCTGAATAGGATGCGACAGACCTCTGATCACCGCTTGGAGCTCATCCCAAGTCAACGGTACATCGACTGGATCGCGGCCCATAGTGGGAATTGACTGCTAAGAGCGTAAGAGTACTGTATACGCCTTGATGACTTGATGAATAGTGTAATTTTGACTTTTGAGTTTTGAGTCATCATAGAGAGACTCTTTTTTCGACCTTGATCAAGTGGACCAACGTGAACCAACGAAACCACTTTTATTCCTACTCTAAAGTTGGTCAGGATGTGTACACCCCCTGGTAGATGGAAAGGACCGCGCACGGGTGCGTTTGTGGCGAACTATACACTTGACGAAGGTTGGTTGGTTCGTCGCATGTAACGTGAGCGAGATCGCTCAACCTTGGCTCTCCCCTGCGTAGAGCAAGAGAAGACACTCGAACGCTTTCGATCCCACCTGTTTGAAGGCGACGAGGCTGTGGCTGAGGACGTTCGATGGATTTGCGACGATGCCTGTTTGGTTCGGTAAAGGAAGAAGAGCGAATGTGTCAGTCACGTTTTTCACTCTCTCCATCTTCTCTCTCTCTCTCCTTTTCCTTTATTTTTCGTTGCCTTTTTGACTCGCCATACAGTTTCTTACGAGCTCGTGACTGGGATTTGAAAAAGTCTGAAGTGCTACTACGAGAAATGCTCGTGTGGCGCAACGAGTTTGGGGTGGACAGGCTGCACCCGGACACGCTGGACAAGGAGGCGGAGACGGGCAAGCTGTACCGCCACGGGTTTGACCTGCACGGTCGTCCTGTTCTCTACATGCGCCCGCGCTTCCAAAACACGAAAGACTACAGAAACCAAGTGAACCTGACGGTGTACACACTCGAGCGAATCGTGCAGGTTTGCAATACTAATTATTGTTGCCACCCTGTTGTCATAAAACTTTCACCCAATAGAGTATGGACCAGTCGAAGGGAGTCGAACAGCTGACGCTGTTGATTGACTTCAAAGACTACTCGCTGTTCAACGCGCCGCCCATGTGGCAGAGCAAAGAGGTCCTGCACATCATCACGTCATGCTACCCCGAACGCCTCGGCCTGGCCCTCCTCGTCGACGCTCCCTGGATCTTCAAGACCTTCTTCAAGGTCTCTCTTTTACATGCTTTTAAGTCCATTCCAGGGCCATCCCTAATTCTTTCTTAGGTGATTTCTCCGCTTATTCCTGCTGTCACCAAGCAAAAGATTCATTTCATATCGGGCTCAACCGAACCAGGTGCAGCAGAAAAGAAAAAATCCGCTTACACCCAAACACGCAGAGCCACCTTGAGACAGCTAAATCCACCTGTTCTTTTGGTGCTCTATATAGGGTCATCGAAAGTGACAAAGCTCAGCGAGCATCTTGACATGAGCGCAATGCAGAAGGACTACGGAGGCACAGGCGAATGGGAGTACGACCACTCAGTCTACTGGGCCTTTGAGCAAAGCGAAGCCAATCAATGAGCAGAGCGAAGCGAATTAATGAACAGAGCTAAGCCAATCATCAATGAACCCACATAAAATAAAGTGAAATGAATGAGTAGTTTTGTAGTTCAAGTTCAAAATAAGTGTAAAAATAATAATAACAACAAAAATAATAATAATTATTATTGTACTGTCTCTCTTCATCTCTCTTTCTCTCTCTCACTCTCTCTCTCTCTCTCCCTCTTTCTTGATTCTTCTGTACACAATGGTGTTTTTTTTGCATCGTGTTGACTGTGTGTGTGTGTCTTGCGTAGCTGTGCACTGCTTCCCCATCTCCTCCAATGGGTTGTTTTTCCTTCCCCAACATCCCAATAAGCGAGAATCACACTCTCTGTGCGCCCCGCAGCCCCGCCACCCCCGCATTCTCATGACCATTCCATGTATGCCTCTGCTCTTCTTCTCGCTCTTGTCCTCGGCACTGCATCTTCGGCGCGGGTGTCGATGACACACAAACATCACCTCAAGTTCGCCGTATGAGCAGCCCCAGTCCGCGCCCACCCGTTTATTCCCCTTGGTGTGATCTGTAGACCCTAATCACATGAGAGAGTGCGATGTATCGGTCCGTTCTGTCCCTGCCATCGATCCAACGGCGATCCGACAAAGATCCAGCGATCCAACATCGGTCACCCCCCCCCCCCCCCCCCCCCCCCCCCCACTCCCCGCCCCACTCCCTGCCCCGCAGCGCCCTACACTCCCCCTGGCCGCAGTAAAAACGGGTGCGACAACTGCGTGAACCATACCTGGATCAGGGCCCCGTGGAGGCCTGCTGAGGACCCTGGCCTCTTTCGCTGTCGCGCCAACTCCGTTGTTTTTGCTTGATCAAACAGAAAAGCTGTTTTGCGCCTTTGTTGGCAATCCTGCACCACCACTCACCACTCACCACTCTGAGCTCTGATCAACTCCTGTGTCCTTGGCCATCCTTTCCACGGCTGCTTTGCGTGTTCTCTTTTTGGAAAACAAATTGCCACTACCAATGAGCGGAACCACGTCAAAGAATACAGTCCTTTGCAAGGTCTCTCAATCTACAACGCAACACATGTGCAATCGCACAAGGGAGGTGACACGGCTGTCTGCGATGGATGAACCAAATGAGAAAGGGACAAAATTGGCACTGGAGCGTGATCGGACTCTCACATTGGGCGGTCAGACCGTGCGTTGGACGCCATGACCCACTTATGTCGACTACCTTGGCATTGTGTCTGCCTCTCTCTCTTTCTCTCTCTCTCTCTCTCTCTCTCTCTCTCTCTCTCTCTCTCTCTCTCTCTCTATATCTCTCTCTCTCTCTCTCTCTCTCTCTCTCTCTCTCTCTCTCTCTCTCTCTCTCTCTCTCTCTCTCTCTCTCTCTCTCTCTCTCTCTCTCTCTTTCTTTCTTTCTTTCTCGCACCTTTCTCGCTCGTCTCTGAGCTTTGAACTGACTAATCTGCCCATTCACTATAGACACTGAGTCACTGACTGCACTTTGCAGTCAGTGAACTCGTCATCTATCTACAACCTGCGTGAAAATGTGAATGTTTATTCACTTAATGACTGATCGGCTGTCTTTGAAATAATGGACCGTTTTGGAACAAGGGATAAAATGACGCTACCGTCTCAACAGTGCACCGTCGCAACACCCGAGAGCCACGCTTGCCCCAGCCGGAAGGGACTCTACGTGCGGACCACCGTGAAAAGCGGCAAGTGCGTGCGTGGGGCGACAGCGAGGATGTGTGTGGATGACGTCGCAGCAGGCAACCAAGTCATATCATATCAACAAAGTCCACTTCTCACTTGCTCACTCCTTTCTCACTCTCTCCCTCCGTCCGTATTCCCTCTCACTTTATTGCCCCGCCCATCATGTCAACGGAGGAATGCTCTGATGCCATCTCTCCTGCCGTGACCAGCGAACTTGCCCAGAGCTTCTTGTTCACGCAAGGACGCGCAAACAACCGTACGATAAAGAAAAAAAAGACAAGAAAAAAAAAGAACAGGGCAATATCGTGCTGTATCCCGCAGATGGCGCATCCCTATTGCTAACCCCTCATCCCTACTTGCGTTCTGTCCCACCGCATCTCATTTATTCGTCCTGCCCGCTCCGGGGTTCCTCGCAGAAGTTCTGGAGCCATCCGCCATTCCGTCCACTTGCGCCGTTCTCAACAAAGTCCTTGTGCCGACCCACACCAGTGCCGCCCTCTGTCCCAACGACTCCTGTTGCTCCGTCTCTCTCAACGATCTTGCCTGTTTTTTTGGCAGCTTCTGTAAGAGATCCGATATCAGTCGGCACCAAAAAAAACGAGCCATGAAATCAAAAAAAAAAAAAAACGAACGAGGGCGTGAAACGCACTGATCGGACAGGTATTAAACTCTCCTTGTGCTGTAGATACAGTGTGTGCGTTCGCGGTGAATCGTACTTCGGTGAAACCTTCGGGATTGAAGGTAACAACAAGGATTGATAAAAGACGCTCGCTCTGACGGCGTGGGAACCAACCCTTTCGCGACCGCCCCGGCGCCCTCCTTGACGCTCCCTATCCTCCCATTCCTTTCCCCTGTGCCTTTCTCGGCCAACTTGCCCGCAGGATGCGCTTTTTTACCGTTTTTTTTCGCTCTCATCTTGCTTGTGTCCAAACTCCCGGCCCTACCCGCTGTTTATTGTACCACCGCTGCCTTTGCGCTGGCCAACCTCCGCCTTGCACTGCTGCAATTGCGCGTCGCAGCACGTTTCATCCGCCGTTTTCGACTGTTTTGCAAACCGCGGTGCGACGGATCTCCGCCGCGCTCAAACCCATCCGCTCGACGCCATTTGTCTTTGTAATGCCGAGAGCCTTCCTCCGAAATTCGCTGTGAAAGACCCTCCCCTTTGGGGAATGTTTGGAAAAAAAAAAACGGAGACACGCGATCCAGCCATCTCGTACCGACGGAACCGGACCCGTCCTTGCTCGTTTCTTGCCCTTCGCCCTTCCCTGCTCTAATCGCTTTTGTTTGTCGCTTTCCATTGATGCATTTCCAGCCCCTGCTCATTCTGGAGTTTTTTTGTGTGCCCAAAACCGCAACGTTTTTTTTTTCTTTTTCTTTCCTTTTTTTGCAAACCACTGCCTAAGAAAAGGGTACGCCTTCGTGGTCCCTTGCCTATGCAACATGTATTTTGGTGGTGTTTATTCTATGTGGCCACATGAGAAGGGGGGTTGTGGCTTCTGTGCTTGACTCTTATTATCATCCGCTGATTTTTATTAATTTATATTTTTGTGGTTTGTGGTTTGTGTCTCAGTCGCGCATGGCGGTTGCTTCAGACGGCACCGACGCCACCATCGATGCGGCGCTCACTGGGATGCTTTACATGAGCGTGCTACGACCGCTATTCAACCGATCGCGTGGCACGGATCATCCGCAACGGCTGTGCTACACCCTCTCCGGTTCAAGCAACACGCCCACGCACAAATTTCTCGCCGACGAGTTTGGTCGTGTGCAGTTTGTCATTTACAAACTGAGTTTGCGACGCGACGCGCGCATCAAGGTGTACGCGTGCCATCGTGTGTTGAACATGTCGTCGCAGGAGGTCTGTTTTGTCGCGCCAATGCTGGTCATTGTGGACGATGTGAGCGGCAAACTGTTTCCTCATGTGCCCCCGCGCGCACTAGCACGCCCTGACATTGAAGAGCGGGTTATGCTGTACAACGCCAAAGCAGCGGCACAGCAGCAGCAGCAGCAGCAGCAACGCGCCAGGAAGCGTGCGGCATCCAACGAGAGCGACAAGGACGACTCTAACCACCACCAACAACAACAACAACAACAACAGCAGCAGCAGAGAAAAAAGCAGCGCTCCACTCTGCCCACACCACCCGGCTCCGCCGACTCGTCCTCCGCCGACTCACCCCCCCGACACTCCCCTGTTACCTCTCCATCCTTCTGACTCCCTTTCCTCTCCCTCAATTTGATCTGCTGTGCAGACATTCACGTTGCAATCACGCACACTCTCTCGACTTTCCAATGTAACATTCTTTCACACGCTTTCTATCTCTTTCTTTTGCCTTTCAAACAAGTCGTTTACTGTGTCGTCTTCTGGCGCAACCACAGGTGCTCGAGTGAGTGGCGCGCAGTAGCTCTGCGCTCCCGATCCGGATTGAGCATCGGAACCAGGAACGACTCAATCAGTTGCGCTTCAGTCGCATCAAACCGATACTACGAGAACATAAAATGCATAAAACTGTCTCTCGGATTTCGTTGCACACCTTTTCGACAAGCAGTTCGCGCAATGGCCATGGTTTCAGCTTCTTAATGCGCCGCAGCTCCCCTAAAAATCAAACAGTGTGTGCATAAGTGAGTATCTTTTTCTTTGCCTTTCTCTCTACGCTCTATGTCTCTCTATCACTCTGTCGTTCTCTCCATCACTTTGTTGTTCTCTCCATCAATAATTTGTTGTTCTCTCCATCAATAATTTGTTGTTCTCTCCATCAATAATTTGTCGTTCTCTCCATCAATAATTTGTCGTTCTCTCCATCACTTTCTTTCTCACTCTCTTTATCATTTCGTTTCTTTCTCCCTTCTCTCTCTCTATAATTATATATATATAATATAATAATAATTATCATAATATTATTGTGCGCGTGTAGTGTAGTGTCACTGCAGACAATCAGTTTTTCTCTGAATGCGTCAATCCTTCCAGTCAGTGACAATCGGTGTATGTGTCGATAAAATCAATCAGTGTGTGTATGACTTGCCTTGTCTGTTGAAATAGTCCTGTGAGTATTCCCCTGACAGTGCCACTGTACGCGGGAATCGTCCAACCAGCTCCGCAATAAGCGCCAAATGGTCTTCGTCGCGAGAATATCCCTTGTTACTCCTATTGCAATACTCTTTAGTACTATACTAACCATTGTCGTCCATAGTACCGAGGATTAAACAGATAGTCCCCAGTCAACAACTCAAAAATCTACACACACACCCAAAATGTTAGTCTCAAAACTGCCCCATCTCTCTTCTCCTCTCTCATTTCTTTCAGTCCGTACGAGACAAGCAGTGCTCCAGATGTCGGCGGAAGGTCCGTAACCCGCACCCAATATCACCTAAAACGAAAAGTTGCACAGTCAGACACATAGAGAGCCGTAACGCACGCACACATACATACATACATACACACTCTTTTCTCTCCTTCACTCCCTCTCTTAATGTACCTCTGGTGAGCGGTACTGTCTGGTCTGAATGTCCTCTGTAAAGTGTTCTTTGACCCAACAAGCATTGCCCAGATCTGCCAGCTTCACACACACACTCCCTTCGTCTTCTTCCCGTCCCGAGAAACCCCGCAGTCCCGTTCGCTTCACTACTTCGCTCCCCCTCTCTACTTCCTTCTCCTTCTCCTTCTCCTTCTCCTTCTCCTTCTCCTTCTCCTTCTCCTTCTCCTTCTCCTTCTCCTTCTCCTCTACCTCCTCCTCCTCCTCTTCTTCTTCTTCCTCCTCTTGCGGCTGTTGCCCTTGCCCGCCTTTCTTCTGCTTCTTCAGCTTGGCTCTCAGTCGCTTCCGCTGTGCCTTAGTCAGCTCTTCGCCGTTGGCAGCACGCTCCAGTAACGACACCTCCTGCGTCGCACTTCCCCCGCCACCACTTCCATTGGCCCCAGCACTCCCCGGCAAGGGCATCGCTCGCCCCCGCTCCGCCTTCTTTCGCTCCCGCTGCGCCTCAGCCGACCCTTCGTCGGCCACTTCTGCGGCCATCGCCTCCACCTCACACGTCTCCACCCCCAACAGCACATTCTCCGGCTTAATGTCCGTGTGAATAATCCCACACTCGCGATGCAAATAATCGAGCCCTCGCAACACCTGCCGCGCAATGCTCTTCACCAGCCCAATCGGCACTGCCATCGCCCGCCTCCTGGACCTCGGCGTCTTGCTCATACCCCCTCCCTCCGCTGCCTGTCGCTGCTCTTCCTCGTAGTCGCCGTTTGTGTAAAACTCCACCATTTTAAACAGATTGTCCCCGAGTACCTCAAACACCATTGCTACGTGGCGTCCGTTGGGTCCCACCAGTGTGAAATGGTCCAACATGTCCACGACATTCTTGCGCCCCTCACTCGCTGTGCTCTTGTCGCCACCGCGTCCGCCTGCTTGTACCGCCTCTAGCAACTGAATTTCGTCTTCTGCTGCCTCTGTGTAGTTTTCCGCACTTTTTACAACCTTGAGTGCAACGTAGCCTGACTTTCTGTCAAACATAAAAGACACCAATGTAAGTGTGTGCGAGTCCCAATCCAAGTGTGCAGTGTGCGTTACTTTGAGTCTTGCGCCAGCCACACTGTCGAGAAATGACCCCAGCCCAGCTTGCGGACAACCTTGTAACGCCCGTGGTACACGTCTCCAATGCGTACGGGGTGGTAGCCACCTACACGGCACAGGTGAGCCGTCGTCGTTTCGTGTCGCGTGTTCAAAGCACGTTCGTGCACTCCTACCGTAGCAATAGTCCTCTTCATCCTCCTCTTCCCCACTGCTCTCGTCCCTGTCGTACGAGTGCTCTCGCGCAACGCTGCTGCCATTGCCCGACTTGGAGCCAGACTTGCCAGTCGACAAACTATTTTTTTTTCGAAAAATGGACAAAAAGTACAAAAGGTTCTTAACAAAGGAAAGTGGACACCAACTGACCCCCAAGGATCCCAATAGAAACATGTGTACCTTGCCGTAGTCCCTTTTACTTTGTCTTGGCGCTTCTGCTTCAACTTAGCCTGAATCGATTTGACTGAAACGAGACGACCTCAATACATGCACTCTGTTTTAAAGTGCTTCCGTCTACCTCGATCTGCTGTAGCGCGACTGTCCATCGCAAACACAAGAATGTAAGTTGAAAATAAGTTGTTCTGATAACAGATAATCTGATAATTCTGATTCTACTTTCTTCACTTTCTTGAACTTTCCTCTTTCATTTATACACACACATTTATTTATTTCCTTGCTCGCTTGATGCAGCGCCTCTCTGTCTATGACAACGCGGCGATTGTTGCGTGGTGTCCATCGCATGCTGCGGTTGTTTTGAGCACTGTGAACCGAGAGTGACGTGAGGTTGTTGTTGAAAATGGCTTTCTCACTCTTCTGCACACACCCGTTGACGCGGACGACGGGAACGCGTCTGCCGTTGCCCTGGAAATTCCTTTGCGTTTGCGCCCGTGTCCGCGCAAATGACGCGGTACTCGACAGATGTCTTCGGAGCGTGTGCGAACTTTGTTAAACATTGCTGCGCGTTTGGCTCTCTTTCGCCTTGTGTCGGTGCTTGTACAATGCACGGACGTTGATGTGTTCACGGCTGACATTGATGCGGCATTGGAGTGTGTCTGCCGAGCGGGTCTTTGTGATGCTGCGCGCCTCATGCTTTCACAAGCGAAGTGGCTAGATACGAACGCTACGCGTGCGCTCCGAGGCGGGTCATTTTGGCGTCGTCGAGCTGCTTGCTTTTGCTCTCATCGCATGCACGAGTAGGATTGGATTTCCTTGAAATACGCAAGTTATTTTACTTTGCTTGCAAGAATGGTCACGCTGAGGTGGTGCGGTTGTTGTTGGCGGATGGTCGCGTCGACCCGGCAGCAAGAGACAATTCTGCCATTCGCCATGCCAGCAAGAATGGACACTCTGAGGTGGTGCGGCTGTTGTTACAAGATAGTCGAGTGAACCCAGCTGGGGGTGACGGGAGTAGAGCCATCGTGAAGCTGCACCCGCGCGTCGCTCGACCTCTGCTCCAAGATGGTGGTTCAACAAAGTCATTGGCTGTATCCTTGCTATGGGCCATTTACGCTGGCATACCCAGTGTATGCATTATTCGAATGCTACTGAAAGATGGCCATGTGGACCCAACGTCGCAAAGCCATTTTTATCCGCTTTGCAATCCTTCTCAATCGCCCCAGCGCCGTTCAAATTCTGCTCAAGGACCCTCGGGTCGATCCAACATATGGGCTCCGATTCCTCGAGTCTGTGCAGAAGTGGCGCGAGTCCTACTGGCGTTCCGTCGTCTTCTCGCGACTCAACTATTCTTTGTTAAAGGAGAGTCGCGGGGAAAGGGAAAGAGCCTGCCTGGGAAGAGATGCGCGCGCTCACCTTGGGGCCTCAAGAAGTCCGATCCAGCTGGTTTCGCAAGAAATATGTCAAGGTTGGGCGCACATGGTGCAACTGGTGATGTCGGACAGTGCTTTTGGCGAAGTTGAAGCTCTTCGCGACGGAGATAACCAAGGTCATGAGAATTGTACCATGGCGTCGTATAGGCGAAGGACAATGAATATTTATAAATCTCATTTCAAATTTTGAATGTTGAATGTATACATTTACTTTGAGCGACTGTATGAATTAATTTCTCTCAATCACCCTTGGCAAGCCGCGCACTCAGCTTTGTGGGTCGAGGCTTTGACCTTTGCTCGCGGATGCGCTGCGCCCGTTCCTCACGCGCCCGAGCCCGCTCATCGGCAGTCGTGGACGGCACAGCCTTCCTTTTGTCGCTGCTGCCATCATCATCGACATTGTCGTCGTCGCTGCCATCGTCGTCCCAACCGCTGGCAATCTTCACCTTGGGAGCGGGTGTAGTAGTGGAGGTAGCAGCGGCTGTGGCTGCTTTTGCAGGCCCCGTATTCGTTGCTGCGACGGCCCACCCGTCATCGTCATCATCATCCCATCCAGACACCACCGCAAGAGGCACGGAAGAAGTCGTAGCAATTGTAGCCGCGGCTGGTGTAGCAGTCGTCGTGCCAGTGCTGGTTGGGAGAGTCGCAGTGGGAACGACTTTTGCAGCCAGTGGCTTGCCCCACACGTCCTCGTCAAAGAAGTCGGGCTCGGCCTTCTTTGCAGCGGGTTTGGGTCGAGAGGAGAGCTTCAAAGCCGACGACGACGACGACAACGACGACAACGACGATGTTGGTGGTGCTCGTGCTGAAGTCGGTGCACGTGTAGCGGTGACGCTGTTCCAGTTGATTGTCTTTGGTGCATCCACGGTGTCTGCAGCACAGTCGGCGCGTCAGAGAAACAATGTGCACTTTGTGCAATTTTACTTACTCCATCCGTCGTCGTCGTCGTCGTCGCCCCATCCACCCCCTCCCACAATGGTTGGTGGTACATCAACGGCAAATGCACGTTCAGCTGCGTCGTGCTACAAAAGAAAACAGCCCAATTTTGTAAAATGTTAGTAACAACGTCTCATGTTTTTCATCGCTTCATACCCAGAAATCTTCATCTTCTTCGGGCTCTTCGGTCTTCTGAGACGATCCGTCGTCGTGAACTACCCCCTGTTGTTGTGGCGCACCATGTGTCTCTTGCTCGTCCGCGTTGTGGTTGACGCCCGTCTCGGCGGTGCGCTTGAACTTTTGTGCAAGAGAGCCCGCCAACGTAGTGATGTTGCCCGTGGCCCATCCGCCCCACCCGCTAGTGCCTGTTGATGCACCACCGCTGACTACGGTGCTACCATTCTCGTGGGCTGCTGGTGCGCCTATAGCAGCTGCATTTGCTGCGTTAGCGGCGGTCCGTTCGCTCAGAAGCTTGTCACACTGCTCGACGAGCACGCGCAGGCAAGAGAGTGCGGGTACGCTGACGGCACTTGATGGGTCAAGCAAGAGCGCTGACACAGCGGGAAGGAGACGCTGAGCAATCTCCTCGAGTGGATACATGGCGTGGGTGGCTGAAACAGCAAGCAGTGCGGCGGCGCGAGCGTGTTCAAAAGGGTCGCGGAAGGCGCGCTGGAAGGCAGATGCAAGGACTTTGCGCTGAAGAGACTCAGAGAGGAAACCGGCGATTTTGCCGAGACACACGGTGGTGTTGGTGCGAATGGCCGGTTCGCGGTCCATTTGAAGACGGGAAAAGTGGCACAGAACGTGTTGAGTGAAAGTGCGCTCGGAGAGAAAGGGCGCAAGCACCAATAGGCTTTTAACCGTTGCTTCACGCAGGGCAGGCGCGGCATCCTCAAACCCATTGACAAGCGCTGGGAAGATGGTCGTGTCGACGAGGAGAGGTGACAGTTGCGGCGCAATGGTAGGCAGCATGGCAAGTATTTGCATGCGCACGGCGCGGTCGGGTAGCTCGCATAGACGCACGATGCTTGGGGCAACACGACTGGCAAACAGCTCGGGCGAGAGCGACGAGCCAATGTGCACAAGTGACGGGAGTGCGTGAACGCCGACCCCGTCAAACTCAATGCAATCGACAATTTTGCGCAGAACGCTGTTGGCACATGCAGATGCGGGAAGTGCTGCAAGATGTTGAGGGAGTTGTTTGAAGAAGGCCTCGCGAGCGAGGGGCTCCTTCAGCGTGACCTCGTCGAGGAACTGTTGCACCGCGACAAAGGGACTGGTGGCAAAGAAGCCATGGCCGGGGGCGCTGCAGGCTTCCATGAAGGCGGTGACAGGGGCACGACGCAGCGGATCTGACGACGAAATTAGGGTTTGTGCCTTGGCGAGAGCCGCGGGCATGCATGTGCCATTGTAGAGCTGACGAATGAGCGAGGCGAGACCGCCGGCGTCGACGCCTCGGTCACTTTCACTTGTGTCGCTGCGCACGCGCGCAAACCCGCCGAGTTTCCAGTCGCCTGAGTCGCACATGACGTACACTGTGGCCATACCAATGTCGCCGTGCACAAGGTGGGCGTTGGCATTGAGGAAGACAAGTCCTCTGCAAATTTGCATGAGACCCCACACGATTGCGTGGCTCGCATCGCTGGCAGTCAGTGTTGCGAGATGGTCCGCAAGCGGCACGACGGGAGGCGTCACAATCTGGACGGCAGACGGGCTGTCAAGGGTTTCAAGGACTGGCACGAGGTCGGGGTGGCGCAGCGTCTTCCAGCGCACCAGCGTCCGGCGCGCCACAGCCCACTCGGCGTCGCCCATGCCCTGCGCCTCTTTCGTCAGCGAGAACACCGACACGCGGTTCGACGCTGCCCCCGAGTCTTTCCCTGGGTTCTGGTGGTTGCTGCTGTTGGCTGCTGCCGCCGCCGCCGCCGCAGCAGCAGCAGCAGCAGCAGCAGCAGACGAAACCATTGAGGTCGAAGGCACTGACTGTGTCGAAGTTCCCGAACGCAAATCAAACAGGCCGTTTCCATGTTCGCCGCGTGGTGTACACACCTCGCCAACACGTGCATTGAGCGACTCGCTTCCGCCACTGGCCTGACCAACAAGCGAGCCGATGAGCTTAAACATGTTTGACTATATAAAAAATGAATGTGTTTCAATTCATGATTGTAATTAATATCTGATTTTCGATTTTTAAAAAAAAAACCATTAATAATTTCGTTCGATTCAACTTACAATGGCGACGGAGGTGGCACAACCAATGGACGTGTGTTCGGGGGAGGAGAAGCCGCAGGAGACTGTCGCTGAGGGTGTCAGGCAGTACTATCTGACGAAGATTCTCGATTTGCAAGTGGTTTTGGCCGACAAGAGGAGAAATCTGCGACGTCTCGAGGCGCAGCGCAACGACCTGAACGCAAAAGGTATGTGTGATGCTGTGAGCGGGTGTTTGTGGCAATTGTTTGGCTGCTTTGAGTGTTTGGAGGGAGAAGGTTCGAAAATGTTTCACGAACTTTTTTTTTTCCCTCTGATTTGCTTTTGTTCTGTGTTGCCTTCTCCCCTGCTTTGTCGCCACGTGTGTGGATGGTTCTTTTGTCTGTGGCTCCTGTGCGTGAGTGGGTGGTGTCTGTGAGTTTTTCTCGTTTTTCTTTTTCTTTTCTGTATTCCAAAATACTTTTGTCAGTTCATTTCTGTGCTGTGTTTGTCTGAGTCTGTCTCTGTGCTGTGTGTGGTCTACTTTAACTGCTCTTATGTATGTTTAATTGCTATGAGACTGTCTCTCTTGTCTATGATAGTGTCTCTCTTGTCCTTTGATTGCTATGATAGTGTCTCTCTTGTCCTTTGATTGCTATGATAGTGTCTCTCTTGTTCTTTGATTGCTATGATAGTGTCTCTCTTGTTCTTTGATTGCTATGATACTGTCTCTCTTGTTCTTTGATTGCTATGATACTGTCTCTTGTTCTTTGGTTGCTATGATTCTCTCTCTCTTGTCCTTTGATTGCTCTCTGTCCTTTGATTGCTATGATACTGTCTCTCTTGTCCTTTGATTGCTGCGATACTTTCTGTGTGTTTATGTGTATGATTTTATGTGGTGCGATCTCTATGTACATGTAGATTGGTCTGCTTTATGTATTCAAGTGTGTATTGTTTTCATATTTATTTTGTGTTTATACAGTCTATCTAGTTTTACATGAGCATCTCTATTCCTTTCTTATTTTCACATTTTTCCAACTTTGTGTGTGTTGTCTCGTCTATTGTAATGTTTTGTGCTTGTGATGTTGGTGTATATGTTGAGTTTTGTGTTGTTGTTTGTCCTGCGAAGTGTTTTCGTTTGTTGATGGTTTCCATTTATTTATAGTGCGAATGCTGCGCGAGGAGCTGTCTCTTTTGATGAATCCCGGTAGTCATGTGGGCGAGGTGGCCAAGGTGATGTCGAAAGACAAGGTGCTGGTCAAGGTGGAGCCCGAGGGCAAGTACATCGTGGACATGGACAAGTCGATTGATGTGAAAAAGCTCAAGACGGGCACTCGCGTTGCCCTGAAGAACGACTCCTACCTTCTTCACAAAATTCTTCCCAAAAAGGTATCCCCCACTTTTGTGTTCCTTGTCAGTTTGATTGTTACAACTTCATGACGCTGTTTTCACTTTTGTAGGTTGATCCCGCGGTGGCACTGATGATGGTGGAAAAGGTTCCGGACAGCTCGTATGACATGGTCGGTGGACTGGACAAGCAAATTCAGGAGATCAAGGAGGTCATTGAGCTGCCCATCAAACACCCCGAGCTCTTTGAGTCGCTCGGAATTCAACAGCCCAAGGTAGAGGCTTTTTTTTTTTTTTTTTTTTTTTAGAAACTATTTTTGAATTGTCTGTTTTTTTTTATTGTTTTAGGGAGTTCTCTTGTATGGTCCTCCGGGCACGGGCAAGACACTTTTGGCGCGTGCCGTTGCACGACACACGAGCTCGTGCTTTTTGCGTGTTTCGGGCAGTGAGCTTGTGCAAAAGTACATTGGCGAAGGGTCGCGTATGGTCCGAGAGCTGTTTGTCATGGCCAGGTACGGTTTTGCGGGCCACCGGTGTTTTTTTTTATCTGATATATTGCATGTTTCTAGAGAGCATTCGCCGGCAATCATCTTTTTGGATGAGGTCGACAGTATTGGCAGCTCGCGCGAGGGCGGTGGCGGTGACTCTGAGGTGCAACGTACTATGCTTGAACTGCTCAATCAGCTTGACGGTTTCGAGGCCAAGACCAACATCAAAGTAAAACATTAGAGTGGTGATCGAGTGACACACCTGATTCACTTGTCTCTTCCCAGGTGATTATGGCGACCAACCGCATTGACATTCTTGACTCTGCTCTACTTCGACCCGGTCGCATTGACCGTAAAATTGAGTTTCCTCCGCCTGGTGAACAGGTAAGCGATTGTTTTTTGTTCGTAAACAAACAATAATAATTAATGTTGGTGGGGGGGTTTTTCTGTCTTAGGCGCGCTTTGACATTCTTAAGATTCACTCTCGCAAAATGAACTTGACGCGAGGAATCAACCTGAAGGAGATTGCGTCGAAGATGGTGGGCTGTTCCGGGGCTGAAGTCAAGGGTGTGACCATGGAGGCAGGCATGTACGCCCTGCGCGAGCGTCGCATCCACGTCACTCAGGAGGTACTACCATAATTATTACGTTTTATTCTCTATCAATTATTATTTTGTTTTTTCTCTTCTTGAGAATTTGCTCTATTTTCTTGTGTGTGTTTTGTTATTTTTTGAAATCATTCTTCTTATTATTTGTTTTAAGTCTGTCTTGGTTGTTCTTTTTCTTGTTTTTACTTTTTTTGTCTTGCGTTGTTGAGTTGCGCATTTTCTAATTATAATTATGGATTGATTGTCCTGTTTTGATTCTTTGGTCGAGTTGCGCATTTTCTTGTGCTTTGCTTATTTGTTTCCTGTTTTGGTTGTTCTTTAAATGTTTACTGTTGATGTGCGCTCTGGGTTTGTCCATGCTGTTCTCTTTTTTTTGTTTCTTGAACTCCCTTCCGACGTGTTCGTGTGGTTTTTTTTCTCTTGTCTTTTGGGTTTCCTGATTAACGTTTGTTTTATAGGACTTTGAAATGGCCGTTGCCAAGATTATGCAGCGCGACGTGGACAAGAACATGTCGCTCAAGAAACTGTTCAAATAAATACACCGCGACTTTGTGTCTTTCACCGTTTTAGAGTACACATGTGTACATTGTTTGTTCAGCAGCGACGCGTGCGCCGCCGGAGGTAGAGACCGACAAAGAGGGCGGCGATAAGAAAGAGAAAAAGTGATGACGATGAGGAGGAGGCGCTGCGGGCAACGGTACGGCCGGATGAGGGTGAAGGATCGTGTGTGAGGCAATTTGCTATGAATTCGGGTCGCGGTGGATGAGTACAGGCAAAGACAGAGACAGCGTGTGCCATGGAGGGAGGACGCGCAGAATCTGTCTTAGCGACCAGTGCATCAAAGTCAATGTTGTCAACACGCAACACTTTGCGCTCTTGGGCGTCGTCTGGTGTTGACGACTTCTCCGTGCCGAGGACAGTGACACGGACACGAAATGCGAGAGTGGCCGCACAGAAGCGCACAAGCTCTTCTTCAGAGCGCGCCCCGTCATGATACCATTCTGCGACGTACCCTGAACACAGACATCCAACCTCAGTATTTTTCGTTTCT
Organism: Ministeria vibrans ATCC 50519; assembly: GCA_943704425.1. NCBI lineage: Eukaryota > Filasterea > Ministeriida > Ministeriidae > Ministeria > Ministeria vibrans. The sequence goes on from CALSCP010001768.1 coordinate 45,314, forward strand.
TTTGATCTCGTGCACGTGTGTTTGTTGTACCTGTGTCGCCTTGGCGCTTGGGCATTTCGAAGAAGGTCTACACACACAGACAAGACATCAGTTGCCGTTCTTTCATGAACGTATCGCAGCTGATTACCACGCGCGAGTGCTGGAATATGCCGCCCACGTAGGTGCAGAAGGTCACGAGGGTGTTCTTGAAGGGAAACCAGTGGATGATGCTGAGGAGGAAGGTGATGTCGAAGAAGTCGTGGGCATCGCGCAACGCCGCAAAGGATGCCTCGCTCATGGTGGCCACACACACAAAGTCGTTGGCTTCGAGACCCAGTTCCTGTGTGTGCCGTCGGTGTGGGTCGGTGTGGACCGGGTCGGAGTCGACAGCAAGCGCGCAGGTGTGCGGATGCTGCGCGCGCAGTTTCAAAATGGTGTTCATGGTGAAAAAGCCCTCGTTGGAGCCCACATCAAGGATGCGTAGGGCGCTCGAGGGCGGTGGAGGGTTCTGTGTTGGTGCGTGTATGCGTGAGTGGGTGTGGGTGGTGCGCGGGAGTCGGTACTTGTTCAAGCGAGGGACCGATCAAACTCCAGCGTGCCTTCTTGGCTCCCTGGTACGGGAGCCAGGTGATTTCGTCGATTGAGGAGAGGCCGTTTGTGCATAGCGGTGTGTTTAATATGTGTAGGGTGAGTAGTAGTAGTTGGGGAAGCATATTAATTCAAGAATAATAAATTATAAATTATATTGAATACGAGGCGTAAATAAAATACGACGAGAGGAACACATAATAACATTATAATAATATTATTATATGAGTGATATATGAAGTGAAAAGTTTACTCAAGTCTTAAGAGACAACTAGATCATAGTGATCATATCGTTTTGAGACTTGATATTCTGTCTTGAGTACGGCAGTGCGACAAGTGACCGTAATTTTGATAAATTTCCAGTGGCTGATAAGCCAGCACCACCAAGCAAGGATTATCTTCGGATTATCAGCTGGCATACAACACTGATATCAATAGCAGCATTGCTGGCTGAGATCTATGAGAGACCCACGACACTCATGGCCATCCCTCTCACCCGGCAATCCGCACTCGGGCTTTTCGGCAAGAGTTCTTTTATGAATCCCTCTGGAAAATGTACACACAAACATCACCTCTCCTCGTGGGATCCTCGTGTGGAACCGGACAATAGTCAATACTGACTACCATGGATGGACGTCGCGATGTGCCGCGATGCGTTGTGGTACTCTCTCGGACACACATATATACACTCCCTCTCAGTTGTTGTCGCTAATAGGAGCATATTTCCGCTCTTTTTGGTTTGAATCTTCTGGTACCACTCTTGAGCACTCCTTAGTCATCTTCAAAATCCCGGTGTTGTCATCTGCCGTCGTCGTGTCGTGCCTCTTTCTTGCGTCCGTCTCCTTTCACTTGAGTAGTCCCAACCCTGCTCGCGCTGCAACCCGCCTTCCTTCTTGGGTTTCCTTCTTGCAAACCGAACACCCTTACACAGTTGCGCAAACAACCACTCCTCGTCTCCATCCCTCAACATCTCTCCTTGTCATCTCGGTGTCTTCCATTTGTCCATTATCGTCTTCTGGGTTCGCTGTATATGCACAGTTTTTTAATTAAACTTTCAGGTGACTTTCAATATTGATTTTTATAGAATGTTCAAGTTTGTTACAAATCGACAGAAGACTCTCAGACTCTTTCTTTCCTTCCTTTCTTTCCCTTTATTCTTTTTTGCCTTTTCCTTCTTCCCTTTTTCTTCTCCCTTTGATGAGGCGTTTTCAGCTGCTCAGCGGTTTACTTGCTTGGGTGAATGGCTCTGCACGCAAGTCTCTCGGAATGTCCGCTTCGGCTCGTGTGGAGGTGAAGCAGTCGCTTCGGATGGTGAGATTGACTTGTACAATGAAGATTTTCCCCCTAGGACTTCCAAAAATATATACTCCGTAATATATATATTCCATATATATAATACTGACTGAGAAGACACAGGGCGCTCATCACTTTCACTCTCTACCTCCTCCAGGCTCAAGGGCGGCACTAAGGCAAGCCCCTGTGACG
>CALSCP010001768.1:48207-61116 GCA_943704425.1 Ministeria vibrans ATCC 50519
GACTTCCAAAAAAAAAAAAAAAACTCTCTACCTCCTCCGTTGGGGTCAGTAAGAAATCCGAGAAGATATCTAAAATGATCGTGTACGCCTCAGGTGGTTTTTTCTCTCTACTGTCTTTCTCTCACTCTTGCGTCACATCTTCTCATGTGAAACACAGTTTTTCCGCGCACCAACAGAGCCCCCGATCGTTGCAGCCTGCTCCTGTTTTTATTCCTGCTTTCTATCCCACTTCCTTCTCTGCTTTCCCTTTTCGTGTGAAAAATAAGTAGGACTTTCAAAAAAAAACTTCCAAAAAAAGTGTCTTCCACCTGTCCATTATCTTCTTCTGGGTCCGCTGTTCACAAACTTCGAGAGCTACTCCCGCTTCGCGTTGCGTGTACCCTGTCTGTGTCTTCATCCATACCTGTTTTTTGTTTTTTCGGAAGTCCTAGCGCAAAAGCTTCATTATACAAGACAATTTAGCCATCCGAAGCGGCTGCTTCACCCCCGCATGGGCCGAAGCGGACATTCCGAGAGACTTGCAGGCAAAGGCATTCACCCAAGCAAGTAAACCGCTTAGCAGCTGAAAACGCCTCATGATTTTAAACTTAATACCAGTCGGTCTGCACATAACCTATCGCTCTCATGCATGCCCTTCTCATCCTCAACAAAAAACATCTTGCAACTTTATTAAACGGAACATTTTTGTACCCTTTACCTGTTCACCAGCTCGTCTTTTCAAAAGTCGATCCGACCGCGGTCTCTTTATTTTGTTATTATCACTTTTTACGAAAAAGTTCGTGTCAATTTAATTAAGCCGTATATTTGCCTAACTTTGTTTAGAATTTTCGCGTGACATCACGAACTCACAAATTAGAGGTACAGAAACACAACATTATGTGAAATGTAATACTTTATTCCGGTCACAGGACATTGTACATACGGCGAAAGTTTAACCAAAGTTTGCACAATCCGTGACAAGGTTCTGTTCTCAGGTCTTGCGGTCGATCTGCGCATCACTCATCCTCATCATCTTGTAGCCTAAGTTTCAAGAGACATGAGAGTTGCTATCACTCAACAGTAAAATGAGTTTTTTTTTGTAAATGGCTGGGCCCGTCTTACTTTAACACCGGATCGTACCTGCGAACAAAAAGGTGTACTCGTTGTTAACACTCTTAAACATCATACACAACAAAAAGAACACAATACAAATTCAGAATACGAAGTAGTGTAAAACAAAAAATGACCGTGTGATAGAATCTTATTTAACTTGCAAAATTATCAAGAGAGCATGTATGTTCTACAAAAGAATCGCATCCACAACCTCCCCCTGCTCAATATGAAGCTTGTCATCGGTGCGAGGGGGCAACACGAGAAGGGCATCGGCAGAGCGGTTTGACAGCAACCGTGAACTACACACAGCCATTTAAATGATAAGCGAGTGCTCGATTATTGGCATAGAGCAATTATGTTTTACCTGCACTGAGAGCCCGTCGAATGGGCAGTGTACTGGCACGTTCCACGGTCATATGTCAGCGTGACTCGATGATACTCAGGTCGAGGGTCGAGTCGAATGCGCGCACTAGTCTAAACACAATGCAATACACATCATTGTTAATGCGTTCTTCCACAATAATAATAATAATAATAAGAAGAAGAAGAATAATAATAATAATAACAATAATACATATTACGATTATGCTGTACCTTCACACCAATGACCTTGTGCTCATGTGACTTTCCCGCCATCTTGTACAAAGCCGGCAGCACATGAAGCACGAATGTGACATGAGCACTCACAGGGTTTCCTGTGCAACCTCGTTAAACAAACCGGAGAAAAAAAAAACACAAAAAAACAACGTACACACGAAAAACACATACCTGGAAGCCCGAAAAAGAGAAGGGAGCGGCCATTGTAGTCGATTGTGGCAAAAGTAGTGGGTTTTCCGGGTTTCATGAAGACCCGTGCAAAGTGGAGGGTGGCAGGAGCACCGGGGAGGGCGGCGAGGGCTGGGCGAAGAAGGTCAAGCTCGCCCATGGAGACTCCGCCAGAGGTGAGGATCACGTCGGAGTTGGGCAACAGCGACGTCAGATGCGACACGAGCGAGGCAAGGTCATCCGAGGCAATACCGGCATCGTGAGGCTGTGCCGAGTGAGACTGTGCAAGCGACGCCAGCAGCGTCGAGCGGTTTGCATCGCGAATATGTGAGGGCGGCAGAGGACTTGGGTGTGACGGCTCCACCAGCTCATTGCCTGTGCTGAGAACGGACACGCGTGGAAGCGGGTAAACCAGAACGGAAGTGACGCCAACGGTAGCGAGAAGGCCGAGTTCGGCAGGGAGCAAGAGAGTGCCCTTGGCGAGCACCCGTTCGTCGAGGGCAATGTCGCTGCCCACGGCACGCACATCATGGCCAGCACACGGGGCCGCCGTGACAACGCGCACACGCAGCTCCACTCGACCATCCTCACTGCTCTCCAACAAAACAGTGTCTTCAACCTGAACAACGGCATCGGCTCCCGGTGGCAGAGGCGCCCCTGTGCTGATTCGGGCGACCTGCCTTGGACGCAACGGCGCGGCACACTCAGAGGGATCAGCGCCTGCCGTGAGCGCAACTGACACCACGTCAAAGTCACCGACGCCATCGGCAGCAATGACAGCATAACCATCTTTGACAGACGCGGCAAAGGGCGGAACGGGACTTGCAGCGTGTACGTCCTCGGCGAGTGTGTGGTGGAGTGCATCGCCGAAGGGCATGGTGACGGGCGTAAGGGCCGCTGCATGCGACAAAACTGTCGACGTCGCCTCGCTCATGGGTATCATAGGGTAAGGAGAGGTTCGCGGACGTCGACTCACAGGAGTGTCGCCCGACGAAAGCTGCAGGGGCGTCCGGGCGTTGTTTTCCTGGTGGTGGTGGTGGTGGTGGTGAGAGCAAACATGCGTGTGTGGCTGTGAAGTGGACGTGGTCTCGTCTGCCTGTTGTTGCATTGTCGCGTGGACCTTTGCAACACGTTTTTGTTGTTCGCCGCGGATGAGATCAAGAGCGTGAGGAAGAACCGGGAGAAGAAACGACAGGCACTCGCAGGCAGCCTTGGGCGAGCCTGGCACATTCACAATGAGAGTCTGCTTGCGCACACCACAAACCGCCCGCGACAAGGCCGCCATCGGAGTGACTTCAAGTGACTTCACCAGCATCAGCTGCGACAAAGACTCGGCCAGGCGATCCACTACTTGACGCGTAGCCTACGACACAAACACGACACATCATCCCACAACGCCCCTTTCCAAGTGGGGCTCTGCTACCTCGGGAGTCACGTCTCGCTGGGCAAACCCCGTGCCACCCGTGGTCACCACCAAGTGGGCACCGTCCTCGTCGGCATACCGTCTAAGGCGCGCCGCAATTGTGTCGATCTCGTCGGCACAAAGATCGCGACTCACTGATAAACAAATTCGAGTCTGGTCAGCGACCAACACTGCTGCACACTGTCCGTACCGCGGGTAACGCCAATGGGACTCTCCCTCAGAGCCTTCTCCAGCGCAGGCCCACTGCGATCCTCCGCCGTTCCGGCGAAACACCGATCGCTCACTGAAACGTCAACAGTGAGCAGACGACTCACACACATCAACATTCGCATCTCACCTGTCAACACACAAGCAATCATTTGGTTGAAAAAAGCCCCAAAAATCAAACCAAGCGAAAAGAATTAGTCAGAAATTATAGAAGAAAAAGATCAAGTCAATAATTAATAATAATAATAATAATAATAATAATAATAATAATTAATAATAATAATAATAATAATTTTTTTGTTGAATATCTATCAGGAAATTGTATTAAAAGGCATGACGGGTACGCATGTCCTCGAGCTTCTTGTTGACCTCGGCGGGAGAGCGGTCAAGCTCTTCGGCAATGGAGCGTCGCTTGTGGACATCAAGAGTGCCAAAGAGCTCACAGAGGTCGCCATCAATGACTGCCTTGCACGGCTGATACGACGAGCGGTACGCCAGGTGGTCGCGCCCCAGCAACGGTGGCTGCTCCTGCCGCATGTGCATCTCAAGATGCTGGAAGAACTCAATGTCCTCACGCCTACCAAACAACAGAGCATTGAGAATGAATTGTAATGATTGCTATCGTAGTACGTTCTGAAGGCCATGAGACAGCCAATGGACCCGCCCAGAGTGGTGAACACGAGCGTCTCCTCGCCGCTCGGCGACAGACGTGCCTTCTGCAGACTCGTCACCGTGTCTCCCACATAGTACGCACACAGAAGCTCAGCCTAAAAAAAGAAAAAAAGAAAAAAAAGAAAAAAAAAAGAAATTAACAATAAAAAAAGGTATGCACTCATGGGAGTCTTGTCACCTTTTGATCGGCACTGTTGAGAGGATGGCGCTCATAGAGAAGTCGGGAGGCACTAGTGGCAGAGTCATCGCGATCGTCGTTGACGTCGTGGGGCAGACGCAGCACAAAGACATTGCCAAACTTGTCGCCGGCTGCGACAGTGCTGTAGTCAAGCAGGACGGCGCTAGTGACGTGCCGCGGCAGCGAGTCGTCCGCAAACACGACCAACTGGTTGTCGCTGTGTCGGTACCGCACAAAGTGAAACGACTCCTGAAGGTCCCCCACCGTCAGTCGGTTCCCCATTGCCCCAATCCACACAATCTGTGTTGGAAATCGCTGCAAAGCACAAAGAAGAAGTAGAAAAAGAAGAAAAAAAAGAAAAAGAAAAATAAAGTTGAGGCACACACAGAGATTCCACAGCGTTTACCTTATTCTCACACTTTCGCAAGAGTTTACTCTGGCCTAAGTCGAAAAGACGAAGAGCGCGACCAACACCGACGGCCAAACGACCCTGAAAGGCACAGAGGGCGCCCGGAACGCCATCAACGGCTGTTCGGTGTACCAGTCGCAACGACACCCCATCCGCCCCAATCTCAAACGTGTACAGCACACCCTGCGCATCCAATGGCTAACAACAACAACAACAACAACAACAACAATACATACAACATTCAATATCACTACTCTACCCCTCTTTCCACTTCTGATGAGCTCTACCTTGGATAAGTTGTGGGAAGGGACAGCGCCCACGACGAGATAAAGAGCGTCGGGATGAGAAGCAAACTCCACGACGGCAATGGAGTAGCCGGCGTGGTTCTCGTCAAGAGGCACCGTCAGCAACGACTCGCCGGTCGCGCCGGCACGCACTACACGCACCTGAGCGGCCCATGCACCGGCGGGCGCCTTGGCCGAGCCAAACACCTCCTCGGGCAGCTGCATCTCTTCGTCGACAACCATTTCGTTCTCGTCCGTCTGCAGTTGCGACTGGGCATTTGCCTTGGCCGCCTCAGAGAAGGCACGGTGATCGCTCTCGAGCAGGTAGAGGCAATGGGCGGTGGGGTGCACGGCGAGACGACGCGGAGTGCGCGTCACGGGCGTGGTGACGGTGTTGAAAAGCGAGCCGAGCTGGGGCACAGCAATAATGCGCAATTTGTCGCCGCTAATGGCCACAATGCCTTCGGGACACTGTGCCGAGTGGAAGGCACTAGCGTGCTCAAGTACCTCGTAGTTGAGCGGACTCATGTGGTAGCGCGCCTCGTAGCTGTAACTCAGCCACGAACGACTGCTCAGTGCCAACACAGCCTGGTTGCCTTGGGCATCCACACGGAACATACGCACGGGACGGGCACCCAGGTAGCGCGTGCGCGTGTCTGTCAGCTGGCCCGAAATGCCGTCGAGTGACGAGCGCAGAAGCACGCCGTTGTCCAAACCAATGTTGAGGAAGAGCGACGAGCCACCGCCGCCGCGCGTTGCCACGTTCGAACCGGCGCCGCCCATGTTGCCACCCGTCGCAACGGCGCTCTCGTCGCCCGACATCTCCACAATGCACAGGGACGCTGCTTGTGCCGGCAGCGCTTGCATGCCTACCGGCTGCAGACACGTCGTAGGGTTGAGCGACACAATGCGCACCGTGTTGTCCGCACAGCCAATGGCCAGGTAAGAGAAGCGCTGGCGGCCCACAGGCACACTGCCAATGGCCATGCACACTGCTTCGGCAGGCAGGTCGCAGCGCTCCGTCGACTCGTTCAGCTGGCCACTCATGTCCAACTCAAAGTACACAATCTCACCGCCACCCAGTGCCAGCGCCACCTGACGCTCGTTCACCGCGGCACACGCAATGGGTCGTTGACTTGGCGTCTTCCACTCGTTGACGCGGCGGTCCGCCTTGACGTGGCGCAGACCACCCGGGTACACCTGCAAGAGATCATCGTCGCCAATCTGTGCCACGTGGATTGTCGGCGACTGCAGCATGAGGCCGCTGTCGCTGACTTCCTCGACTGTCTCACCAATCGACAGGACCAACGTCGCATTGACAAACGACACAACAATGTAGCGATCAAACTCGTCGGCACGCGCGCGCTTCACGCTCCAAATGGCACTGGGGTTGCCCGGGAGTGCACTCACGGCCATCTCGGCAACTGCAAGGCCGTGACGCAGAGTGCGCACCGACGAACGTGGACCACGTCCGCAAAGAGAGTACAACTGCATTGAGTCTTCGCCGGCGAGATCAGCAACGCAACTGTCAAGGATGGGCGCGAGCGACTCGAGTTCGTCGACGAGCATCAGGTTGAGGAGGGGCCGTGGAATGAAGACGGTTGCGTCGAGAAGGGGTGCCGGAATGTCATCGAGGTCCTCCGAGTCAACGACGGCATTGGCCTTGCTGTTAAATTCGGGCTCGTCGCCGCCATCGCCCAGCTGTGTGATCTGGTACAGGTGGTGGTTGCCAAACTCACTGGCAACAAAGAGGAAACCCGAACGCAGCACACAAATGCCCGCCGCGACCGGCACCGTGTCAAAGTACTTGATGCGCATCTTCGTAACGGTGTTCTCCTCGGGATCGACGTCGAGCATGACACGGAAGAGGTCACCCGAGTCGGTCTGGACCAGGAAGAAGAACATACTCTTGGTCTTGTGCGCAGCTGCAGCGACCACCAGCGGAATGCGCGTCGGGTCGGAGATGTCGTTGCGACGACGCGGCAGTGCCACTCGGTGCTCGGTGGTCTCGCCATAGCACTTGTAGAGAAGGTAGCCTTCGCAGCAGACAATGACACCGCTGGGTCCGTCGCTGCCACCAGGCACGGCAACGAGCAAGTTGGCAAAATCGCGCAGGGGCTCGCTTGCCTTGCGCACCACGTGGTTAAGACCAAGGTCCAGCTCGTAGAAGGTGAGCGACTGTCGTGTGGCGGGCGCCGCCTCGCCAGTCGTGTCGTCGTCGGCGTCCTCATAGTCGAGCTCGAGGCAGGCAAACATGGGGTTCTCAAAGCCCACGTCGACACCGACACAATGGAAAAGAAGCGTGTGCGCCTTGTGGCCCTCCAGCGGCGAAGAGATGGTGAGGTTGGCGTTGCCGTCGCGATTCATAATGTACACGAGTTTCTGTTTCTCGACGGCTGCGATCATAATGGCACGTCCCTTGGCATCCGCCGCCACAAACTGTCCCGGGATGCACCGTCGCGCGCCGCTCTTGCCAAACGTCTCCATGTGCACCCGATCAAACGAGCCCTTGGCCGGCTGAAACTCCAGGATCACAATGCGACCCGAATCAGAGCCGACAACAAGATAGTCTGAGAGCGAGAGAAAAAAAAAAAAAAGCAAAGCAGTGTTGGCGTTAGCATGTCCAATCTGGGGCGGCGAAGGGGCACACAGGGGCGCGTAGACGGACATGCGTGCATGCAGCAGGAGAGGCGGGTCGATGGGGATGCGGGTGGGTGGATGAAACGACGAACGGTATTTGACAACGCGACGTTTTTTTTTGAGGCTTTTTTTTTCTCTCCTTTGAAGATGTGAGGCGTACCCTTTTGAGAGCCGGTCAGACGGAACGCGGTGAGGCTTCGAATCACGCCAAAGACGCGGCCACCCGAGTGTAGAATGGACTTTAACTTGCCAGTGGCGGCATCGACTTTGTACAGCTCGAGCACGTCGTTGTGGGCGCAGGCGATCTCCTGCTGCTTCGGGAGTCCGCTGAAGGCTCCGTGGCACATGCACTGTATACCTGTGGGCGAGAGGGAGCGGGGGCAGACGTGGAGAGAGAGAGGGAGAGAGAGGAGGAGGGGAGAGTGTTAGAGAGCATGATTCTTTGTACTGTTGCTTACTTGCACCACGCTGCAGCGTGACCGCATACAAATGGACACTCGATGGGTCAAGGGTGGCCATTATGGGATGGGGGAAGATAAAAAAAGAGTTGTCTTAAGATCACGTCTCAGTTACTCAGATATTTAAGACAACTCTCCAAGTCTGTTTGCAGTCCTCGTATAACAACCTCAACAACACGTTTTGATAATTATATATATATATTTATTATAAATATATATGTGTGTGTACAGGTGCGACAAACAAAGACGTAGAACCAAAAAACGCACTGCGTGAGGGGCGCGAGTTTGACGGCGCCTCTTCTGCTGTTGGCTGAGAGAAGAAGAAGAAGAAGAAGAAGGCGAAGTTCACTCACTAGTTCAGAGAAAACGACATCGTCTAAAACACTCGACAGTATGTAGGTGCTGTGCTTTCAGGAGAGTGTAAAGGAGTGTGTGTGTTTATTACGGAGTAATTGTTGGTTGGCGCAGAATTGTGCGTGCGTGTGAGAGACGCCGAGCCTTTGCGACTGTGTGACTGCTGCGTCGACTCCCCAAGCAACGTGAGCTCCATTGCCCATTCAACACCTTGCAACGAGCCCACAATACCTGGGAAAGGGATTCAATCAAAATACTGTTGGACAATCAAAACGTGATTCCTTGCTCTGCCGTTTTCTCGGTTTTAATAATCCCTTCTTCTATTATATTATTATTATTATTATTATTATTATAATTATTAAACCGCGTGTTCACTCCAACTCTTCCACAGACTCCCTCTGCGACAAAAGACTCCCCGACGCCTCATCGGACGACGCCATGGTGCGACGCATCTGGCGCATGAGAGACGTGGCGCCGCCACCTTGTGCAAGCTCCGAGCCACCCAGGCGGGCCTTCTTGCGTTTGGCACGCGAGCGCAGGAACCGCGCGCCGGCCGACGTGAGCGAGCCACTGCAGCCGCGCAGCACGCCGTACCACTTGTACAGTTCGGCACAGCTCACGTCAAAGAGCGCAAAGATCACGCAGGCAATGAGGGCACTGACAGGCAGGTGGACCAGCTGTGCGATAGGCACGACCGAGAGAAGCAGCGCGAGCGACAGGAGGGAGACAGTCGCCCACAGGAGAAAACGACGATTCACAGTGAGGCCATGACGCAGAACAGGAATGCGTTCAGAGCGCAAGTGGAAGCAGAGGAAGACTATGTTCAGTACAAGAGTGCAAAACGTCGCGGCTGTGTCAGCGTCGTTGGGGGCTAGGGCAGGCACAGCCTTGCGGCTAAGGTGACGGGCCGTCAGCGAAGCGCCGAGAGTCGTCGCAAACACGATGATGGCGTGGACAACGACACGGATGGCGAGGTGCGTCGTGAAGATAGTGGGGCCGTCGCGCACGGGCTGTTGCTGACTGCGCTGCTTGTGCTGCTGCTTGAGCTGTTGCAAGTGCGTCATTGGAGGCTGCTGCATCACGTCAGCCTCGGGCGGTTCGTGCAGCAGCACAAAAAGCGCTGCTGTGTCGGCACAGAGCAGTACCAGAACCATTTGCACGGGCGACAGCGACGGCGAACCGTAAAAGGCACTCGACGCAAGGAAGAGCAGCGCCACAGCAAGCTTAACCACCAGTAAAAAAGTGATGGCCTTGCGCAGATTGGACAACATCACGCGGCCAAGACGAATCGCCTCGATAAACGTTGCAAAATTCGCGTCGTGAACACTCATCGAGGCAGTGTGGAGAGCAACATGGCCCACAGCTGCATCTTCGTCGCGGCCCATCACCGCTGCAAAGTTCCCTTGCGCCATGGCGGCCACGTCAGCTGGCTGAGCCCCGAGCACGGCCACACACTCACCAGCGTCTTGCAGCATCGAGACAAGACGGCGGCGTGCGCTCGCGTCCACCCGAGCAAAGGCGGCCGTGTGAAAAAGCAGGTCGGCGGGCGATGTATCGTGATCGTCGAGCGAGTGTGCCAGACGAAAGGCGCCCCCAAACTCGTCGTCTTCGTCGCTCAGTCGTGCCATGGTGCCCACTGCAATGGATGTATCCAAACTGTCGCCCGTTGCCATGATGACACGGATGCCCGCATTGCGACACGTCTGTACTGCTTCACCCACGCCCCCTCGTAGTGGATCCTCAAACGCCGCAAAGCCCGCCAGCTCAAACTGTCGCTCGTCGACGCCCCACTCGTCGAAGGCAAGCTGGATGCGCTCGAGCAGTGTCGATGGATCTGCAGTGCTCGACATGTCAGCAAGTGGATCGCGACGGAGCGCAGCAAAGGCAATCACACGACGGCCTGAACGAGCGTACTCGCTAAACGACGCTTCGAGACGCGCCACTGTGGCATCGTCCAAAGGTGCACCGCTGCCATTGCCACTGGGAGTGCCATGGTGGTGGTGGCAGGGGGAGCGCATGCTGGTGGAACACACGCGTAGAATGGTCTCGGGTGCACCGCGACAGATGAGGATAGCTCGGTCGCCAGTGGAGCGGTCGCCGGTGAGCAGAACACGCTGCACAACAACCTTGCGGGCGTCATCAAAGGGTAGCTGCTGCGTGAGGCGAGGCCGCAGCGGGGCAATGGCGTGTGCAGAGAGACAGAGCGGGCGGCTCCACGGGTGGCCGGGCCCCACGTCGGTGAGAGTGGTGTCAAACAAATTGTCGGCGTGTCGTAGAGCAGCCATGAGCCGCATTGCGCCAACACCGTGTGGGTCTTGCTCGAGGGTGTCGTTGACGGAGGCTGTCGATTGCTGACTGTCGTTTGCACTTGGGCGCAGTTGGTGGTCTGCGCCAAAGCTGAGAAGCCAAGTGGAGAAGAGAGTCTCGAGACTCGACGAACTAGTACTAGTCGAGGAGGAGGAAGCGGTGCTTGCGTGGCCTGTGCCGTCGATGGCGCCCACCAGGCGCAATTGGTTGCGAGAGAGCGTGCCGTTCTTGTTGGTGACAATGGTGGTAATGCTGCCGACGAGTTCGGTTGCGTGGTGGTACAGAGAAAAGTCAGTGCACAGGCTGAGGGAGCAAAAGGAGACAGAGAGTGCAAGGGCCAAGGGAAACAAATGAGCAATGGTTGCGGCGACAAGCGACAAGGTGGTGGGCACAAGCTCACGGCCGTCGCGAAGGCCACGAGCAAGGAGCACGAGAGGCGTGACCGTGGCGACAATGAGACCAACGGCAGTGACGTAGACAGTGGCGCGGTGGACGGTGTTGTAAAGCAGGGCCGAGGGGCCCTCGGAGGTGGTGCGCGTCGACGATGAGAGCGCGTACCGTGCAAGGCCTGTCAAGACGCTTTGGTTGCGATGGGGTTGCTGTTGCTGTTGTACATTATGATTGCTGGCGGAGGAGGAGAAGGAGACGTGGTTCTTCGGAAAGGACCAGCTGCGGCCGACCATGCGACTGGCATACGTGGTATGTGTGCCCGTAGCTGTGACCACTGCTTCGCCGGTGCCGCTGGTGACGACCGAGCCGGCGTAGACCATGACGAATTCCTTGAGGAGTTGCTCAACTGGTCCGCCGCGGGTGGCTGTCGACAGAGGGGGAGGGGAGCCGGTGGAGTCCTGGCGGCTTGGGAGCGGAGGCGAGCCCATTGAGACACTCGTAGAGCGCGACATGATAGGCGACGAGTTTGGTCCGGCGGCAGCGACTGCAAGTGCGGTGCGCACCGACGTCTGCTCTGCTTCAGACGGTTCGCTGGGCTCCGTCGTAGTCGCCGCCGAGTTGGCGCGACGTGACTGTCGTACGCGCGCACACATTCCCAGGTTTGCCGAGGCGTCCTTGAGCACCGCCTTGAGATGTCTTCTTCGCGGTGTCTTTGACGAGGAGGTGGTGGACGCGGAGGCGAGAGGGGATTCGTCGACAATGAGAGAGCGGGAGGAGACGAGACGCGCATCGACAGGAACAATGTCGCCGGGACGCAGGACAATGACGTCGCCGAGAGCAAGCGAGTCGGCGGTGACACGGTAGAACGAAGCGCCTGGTCGACGCACCGTGATGCAGGTGGGATAGCTTGTGTTGGCAAGGAGGCTTTGTTGACGCCAGGCAAGAAGGAGCGGGACCACCGTTGTGGCGGCGACCAGCAGACACACTGCGGCGGTCGTCGCCGTCTCCAGCGAGTTGTACCACACTGCCGTGGTGACCATGAGCGCCATGAGGAGTCCGAGAACGGTGGCGTGCGCATCGAGCGAGGCAAGGGGGGTTGAGGGTGCCGGGGCGCCTTTGCGAATGTCAAAGGCGGCGCGCTGTTCGCCCACAAGCGCAACGCGCTCGCGTGATGCAATGGCCGACAGCCCCGAGGGCGACACACCGTCTCCGGCCAACGAGCCAAGCGCACGGAGGCTAGCGGCGGCCGTAGAGCGCCACGGCGTCGACGCTGCCTCCAACAGTTCCTGTCTTAGCGCCTCTCGATTCTGTTGCTTGGGACGCCGCTGCGACAATAGCGCCTCAACGTCGTCGTCGTCATCTTCATCAAACGCCCCTTCAAGAATTCGTGACGACATTGGTTTTTTTTTGTGGAAAAAAGTTTGGATTTCCGATTTGGAATTCTCGATCATCAGTCATTCTTTGATTTCGTTCAAAAAAGTCTTTCCCTCCAAAAAATGGACGAAAGGCATGCGAGAACCCGGGTTCCCTTGACCTGTATTGACGATCCTACTTTGTTTCTAGGCTATTTGGCGCGAAGGCACGGGCGATATTTGAAGCTGGAGATGAGGCGAGTTCAGTGGACGCTGTTGACGATCTGTGGACCAACGTGGTGAGCCGTCCGGTGCAGCGGGCCCGCAGAAAGTGCCAGCAAGCAGCAGCAGCGGCGGCCGTGGACGCGGAGGCGGCGC
>CALSCP010001769.1:6060-25750 GCA_943704425.1 Ministeria vibrans ATCC 50519
AACTCTCTCTCTCTCTCTCTCTCTCTCTCTCTCTCTCTCTCTCTCTCTCTCTCTCTCTCTCTCTCTCTCTCTCTCTCTCTCTCTCTCTCTCTCTCTCTCTCTCTCTCTCGATATTCACACAGTCTGGCAACCCTACCTGTACCTCCTGTCGGCGACGCTCTTGGTAAGCACGTCAGGCTATCTGCTGCGCGGCATTGGACGCTGCTTCAACGCCGACTACCGCGTCTTCCACTCTGTCTACGCACAACACCCGCCAAACGTTCCTCTCTTGCGCTCCTACGACTACTCCTTTGAGCATATCCCCGTCGACCATGCTATGCCTCCACCCACGACAGCGTCCAAGAAGAATCGCGATCTGGCTGCGCCCAATGCTCCCGTTCCGTCCTTGCTAGGTGAGACGCAAACAGCGAAATCGAACATGCACAACGACCAATCACATCGCTACGTCTTTTTTTCAGGTCTTCCTTTACAGTATGTGCGCTACCAGATTGCTCACACGTTTGCCCGCCGTGCCATGTACCCTGGCTCAACCGCACCGCTGAACATGATGCTGGGTGCACAGCTGCTGAAGGGACGCCAGACGCTGATGGAGGAGATGCGAGGACGTCGCATCAAAGTGGCCACTGAGGATCCCTCAGTGCAATTGGACGGAGTGTTTTTTGACCGACGCAAAGAGGCTCTGGCGGGCGGCACACATGGTGCTGGAGGAACCCTTGTGCTTGCCTTTGAGGGTGAGTGTGCCCTAACCCTAACTCTACTCCTAACCCTAATGGTTTTTGGCAGGAAATGCGTCTTTTTATGAGATGGGATTTGCGCAGACTGTCATTCAGTTGGGCTACTCAGTTCTCTCGTTCAACCGACCCGGATTTGGATGCTCTACCGGACTTCCATTTCCTTACCAAGAGCAGATTTCAGCGGAAGCGAGTACGCAAACAGAAGACGAATGATTTTTATTACTAATAATATTTTTGTATTCTTTTGCAGTGCTTGATTTTGCCCTGAACAGTCTCAACTTTACACCGGAGCAGGTTATTCTGTACGCATGGTCGATTGGCGGGTACATGGCGTCGCACTTGGCGAGCCAGCAGCCAATGCTCAAGGGCGTTGTTATGGACGCCACTTTTGACACAGTCGAGCCACTCGCCGTCAACCAAATGCCCCCTGTCGTACGTGATTGCTAGTGTGTGTGTATGTGTGTGTGTTTTCACTGTGGTTTATTTCTCGCTTTTTTCTCCATTACTTTGCTTTCCTTTCTTTTTCTCTCTCTGATGTGTGGCTCTCATGTTGTATGTTGATGAGAATGACTATGTGCACTGTATATATGTGTGTGTGTGTGTGTGTGTGTGTGTGTATGTGTGTGTGTGTGTGTGTGTGTGTGTGTGTGTGTGACAGTAACTCTCTGCGTGACAGAGAAAAAACTGCCAATTTTTCCTGCAACGAAGTGAAACTAATTCCTCTTTTTGCTTTTTTTTTGTTTCAGTTGGAGTTTATCACTCGCGACACTATTCGCGAACATCTCAATCTAAACAATGCGGAAAAACTCGCTCGTTTCAACGGACCTGTAACAATTCACAGAAAGAATTTTGCACTCTCACTAGTTATTATTCTCTTTGTTCTTGGTAGGTTCTCATTTACCGACGAATGAAAGATGAAATGATGTCGGTGCGCAGAGCACTCCCAACCAACCGCAGTAACTTCCTTGCTCGTCACTTTCTCTTCTCGCGATACGGAACAGTACACCATTCATACCACACACACACACACACACATTTGCACGCAATTACGCTCACAATCTCTTATTTAGGCACTGATTGACAGTGACACGGTCGATCTGTATCTTGATAACGAACAGTCTCAAGCGTCGCTAATTGCGCAAGCAGAATATTCTATTGATGTAAAGCTCTTCGACTCTCTCATCGCACAATCGCTAGTTGCCCCTGAATCGTCCGACGAACGAGTCCACTCACTTTCTACTGACCAGCGACGCGCACTCACTGTCTACCTGCTCCAGCGACATGTCATCGACGTGCCCACCACCCATTGTGTGCCTCTGCCCCTTCAGCTCTGGCGCGAGCCCTGGCTCATCGAAATGAATTCATGAAAATAACGTGATAAAGTCTCATTTCAATGCATATTCTCTACTGGTTTAAAAGTTTCAAATATAATAATATAATTAATTTTTATTCATTATTATAATTATTGTTTTAAATTTATTAATGATGTTGTATTGTTATAATATGATGCGTCTTCACAAGGAACACACTCCAATAGCGTCTTTCACGACGGCCGTCTCGTCATTACTGCGCACCTGCAGACACACGAGAGCATCGCGCGCGTCCGGACCCATGGGGTAGATGCGGTTGTCGTCTTCGTTGGGATGGTGTGTGGTGGCATAGCCAATGGTCACCAAGTCTGTGTCTGTGTCCCAACCGTAGTGGCATGTGTTCTCGTAGTGCAGCAGCCCACACAGATGGGCTGTGTCGCTGCCCGTGCCCAAATGCACCGCAAACGACGTGTTCGCTGCAGGGTTCACCACCGTTACAGCGTCGTCACCCGCCAGCGTGTACACTGTTAGGTTCATGGCCATTGCCTCGACGCTCACACGGTCGCCCGATGCATCCGACGTGCTCAGCGTGAGCATGCGAGGCGGCACTTGACGACTCACCACAAGCGAACAACGATCCGCTCCCCGTAAATCGTCCACCCCTACCCCATTTTGCAGCATGGCGGCAAGCATGCGTGCCGTCGTGTTCTGGCGGGCGCCCAGCAGCGTCCCATTGACCAGACTTAGCTGCTGTAGACACACGCCTTCGAGGTGGTACCAAACGGGCAGCGCTGTCGCATTAAGGCCGACACCATTCGCTTGCACCGTCACCGTGGCACACGCTCGTCCACACGCAACCTGCCCAATAATAGACTGTAGGGGCGCAGGAGAGCCAAACAGTGTGCGTGCGGGTCCCAGTGCCACATCTGCAGGCGCCCTCGTTGCTGGCGCCACCAGTACCGTCTCATATGTGCTCTCAACGCGCACCACCTGCTTTTGTGCTTGTCCAGCAGTCGCCTCTGACGAGGTCCACAGCACCGTTTCCACCGATTGTGCACCATTGTACACAATGTCGTTGGCAGCGCCCGTCGAAAAGGTCACATTCTGCCAGCGGATGGTGGTCGAGTCCATGTGCACACGCGCAATAGGCGAACCACCTCGCGACGGCGAGTACACCTCGACGGTACCAGGTGAGATGCGCCAGCGCAGGTCAGGCGCACTCGACACACGCGATACATCAATGACCACCGATGTGTTCCAGCCGCGCACGCCATGCAGCCACAAAATGCACGTCGCATAGTCCTGCACCAGATCGTCCCCCGTGATCACCATGGTCTGCTCTGGCCCTGTCGCCGTCAGGTCCAACACTCGATTCCCACTGCAGTTGAACCGCGGTGGTGGCGTGTCAGCAGCGTCACGACGGAACACAACGTTACGCTGACTGTCATACGTAGAGGGCACAGGCACCACCACAGAATCAACCTTGAACTGCATCACCTGCGTGTCCAGCTCGCCCGTGCACTTGATAACCTGTGCAATGTCGGGCGCTCGATTGTTCAGTGTCCACACATAGGCATTGGGCTCGGCACTCTCGTAGAGCGGACCAATGCAAGAGTCATTTTGCGACGGCGCATGGACCGTCACAAAGCAAAAGCTGAACAGATCCGTCATGTTGTCCGCACCAAAGTCGTAGATGGAGCCACCATGTGCGGGCTCGCTTACCGTCATTGTGTCTGCACCCAGCCCCGCGTCCAGCTCAACCGTGTGACGCTCGCACGCCGCAATCGTCGCCGTGTCGTCACCATCAAACTGCCGCACTACCAGTGGCACAGGAGCGTCGTGCGCAACAAACGAGTCGCCCGTGGCGTCCGTCATGTTCACAAAGAGTCGCTGGCCGCTCAACGACGAGAAGGCAATCGAACAGTTCGCCGTGGGCGTGTCGGTGTAGCCGGCGGCACGCAGAGCAGCCATAAATGTCGTCGATGGCGGTCGAGTCGGCACGGGCTCACCTGTTGTCTGGCTCACCGTGCTCAGACACACACTGTCAAGGCGGTGACGCACAGCAGGCGCACCACGACGCGACACAACATGAACATCGCCAGACCGTCCAGCAGCGCCCGCGAGCACAATAGGAGCACGCAGTGTCTCAAGGGGGTTTCCTTCAAGCATTCCATTGCCTGCGTCGAGATCGGTAAAGGCCCCGACAAAGGCAACGGCCGACGTGGTGCGCGACACATTCACCAGATGCACCGCCTCTGACTGGCGCACTTCGTCCGACGCGTCGTTCGTCACATACTCCACCAGGGTTTCGGTGAGGCCACCGACGTCATCAATGGTGACCACGCTAGAGCGAGAGCCAACGCGCAAGTGGCGCAGTGTCACGCCCGGGTCGTGTTGCACGCGAAACACTTCGAGACCCGTTGGACCGACGGCACTCACGACACCAAAGGCGAGACGATACTCCATGGGATCAACGGCATTCGAGTCGTCAATGTGCACAATGGTCGTCTCTGACTCAAGCGCATGCACAAACACGGTGCACTTGGTCCCCATCAACTGGCCATTCTTGCCCACGTTCACCTGGTGTGTGCCCGCACCGCGCGTCACCACATCGACCGTCGCAGTCTCGTCGCATCCGTACAGATTGGTCGTCATGGTCGCCTGCGCCTCGCCATTCGTGTTCACTAGTACTGCCGCACTGGGCTCCACCGCGTACACCGTCGTCTCGGTGGGCTCTCCCGCACGCCCGTTTACCGTCGCAATGCGACGCAAAATCCGGTCCCACGAGATGGACGTGTGAAAACCGTCGGGCTCATTGCTTGCTTGAGTCGCCATGTAGCGCGTCAGGCGGATGTTGGTGCCGCCTACGCCCGTCTCGTACGTCATGTCAACGAGGTTCTCCTTGCCCGCGCCGTAAAGTCCCAGCAGACCTGCGACACCTTGCATGACCACATTGAAGATGTCGTTGCCGTCGCCACCCGAGACGCTCACGCGTCGCGTCGCAGGCACTGCAACCACATCAAAGGTGGTGGGCAGATGCAGGTCGCCCTGGAGCATGAGCGTCGATAGAGCTGCGTCAAAATTCAACAGCAATGGCGAGGGCGTCGCCGAGACCGAGACAACGGCCGTGTCTACGTGAAAGTACACATCGGACAGCGATGCGTACACCGCCTGTGGCACCCCCCCAATAGTGACACTGCGACCGCCGTAGAGAGCCGCTGATCCCGCCACGGTCACGTTGCTCGTCTGTTGTGTCTGCAAGTGCACAGCACACGCCGAACCGTTGAGAGCAAAGGTGCTGTCGAGCGTCGGGTTGATAAGATCAATAAGAGCACAACGGCTGAGTGTCGCACGTGCACTGCCGTAAATGACACGCGTCGGTGTCACGGCCACCGTGCCGCCCGCTCCCAATGTCGCCTGGTACGACGAAAGCCACAGCTGAAAGGTCACAAGATCCGAAGCAGGCACCTTGATGGGCACAGTTGCATTGATCGACTGGAACACAAGCGGACCCGGTTCGGGACCGGACGCACTAATGGAGGCCGGCAGCGCGTCGGCCGGTATGCGAGTCGAACTCGCGGGGTCGGTAGGACCCTTATTGCCGTATGCCGACAAAACGAGCCCCTGAGGTGTCTGCTGGGCGCGCAGGACATAGCCAGAGGAAGACGCAGAGTAGAGGGTGGCTGGGCTCGCAGAGAGATGACGTAATTTTCCAAGTTCAAAACAACCCTGGCGATTGGCAGGCGCATCAACCACGGTCGCCGGCCACGTTTGGTGGTAGACGGTCGCGTGGATTTTAATGTCGACAATCTTCCAGCAGTACTTGTGCCAGGGCAACGGAATGCACGCCTCAATGCCAAGCTCAAACATACACGTGAGAATCAGTCGCTTGTCAAGCGTCTCGAAAAATTGCCCCGACTTGACCAGGCTCCACCAGATTTGCGAAAAGTAAATGAGGCCGTTTTGATTGAGGTCGGGCCAGCCGAGCGAGAGGGTCGCGGTAAGGGAGACGGAGGAAAAACCATCAAAGATATAGACGCCCACCGAAACTCCGCCGCCAAGGGTCACCGAGCCACTCAGTACCCACACTTTGGCGTGCGTGACTGGATCAATGGTAGGCAACGCCAGGCCCGAGATAAGATCGCCGAGATCATGCGAGTGAAATGTGTTAAAAAGCGCACTAGCCGGCAGAATAACCTGCCGCAAGTTGATGGTGGCACTCGCTCCAAAAGCAATAAGAATGTCCACCTGCGGAAAGCCCCACACCTCGATGGGAAAGGCAATGCCCGCCGACAGAACCAGTCTGGGCACATTGAGAGCGATCACCGCCTCGTCACGACGCAAAAAGAAATTCACGAGGGTGCGCGGGATGTCATGGAAGATGGGAAAGGAGAGACCCCAAGTGCCGCGTGTGCTGGCACCCACGTACTTCCACGTCTCGTTAATGGCATGCTGCTGGTCCGTCGGGAGCTGCGGTCCGCTCTTGAAGTCCGGTGGTGTGTTCCAATTGAATGGCAGCTGCGTGCCAATAAAGTCGGGGGCGGGATCGATTTGACGGAAGTCAATGGAGAAGTTGGCGTTGGCAGGTACGCGACCGGCACAACCGGCGACCGGTTTGGAAGGATAGGCAATGTGTTCGAGCATCTTTTCAACTTGAATAATGTCCGACATGAACTGAATGGCCTCGTTGACTCCCTCAAAGGTGCACTTGGGACAGTAGTGCTTGATGATGTGCTCGATGACTTGCAGCAGATTCATGCGCTGAAAGAAGATGTACTCGGCAATGGGCACGTTTCGCAGGAGAAGTCCGTCAGGTCCAATAAACTCGGCGAGCGGATCCAGAATGGGCTTGACGGCCTTGAGCACTTGACGAATCATACGCAGCACGATCGTACCGGTGCACAGAGACACGTCAGTCATGTTGATGTCTGGTGTGAAATCAAAGGTGGCCAGGTCAAACTTGGCTCCGAGCGACAAACCCACGTAGTAGTGGGGCATGGCCAGGAGGTCGTTGACGCCAAAGATGCCAACGGGGCCCAGCTCGAGCGAGCCCTGCAGCGACACATCGATGGCCGCGCTCCCGTGCATCTTGCTAGCGGGCGGCGTGGGTGGATCCATGATATCAAGTAATGACGTGTAAACACGAGAAGAAGGAGGAGGAGAAGGAAGGAACGGCGGAGATGCCACGACGACGACGACGGAGAAGCCACCTTTCACATGACCCGTAGCAATGACTTCGGCACCCAACGGACCAACATGGCCGCTCAACGTGCACGGCTGCTCGTCGTCGTAGCTGCGTCGCTGGCTAGGCACGTCATGGATGTCGAGGGCCACGTTGGCACTGACGACGGTAGAGTCAAGGGGGAAGCGGAAGAGCAGACCGTCCTTCTTGGACCACACAATCTCAAAGTTGAGTTCCCAGTCAACGCTCAGCGTCTCCTTGCATCGACTGTCGAGAGTGAGCGAGGCGAGACCGTGCGAGCCAAGGGCAAAACCCAAACTGGCAAGGGTCCGGCCGTCTGCCTTGCCAAGGTGCGCAGGCCACACGTACTCCTTGACATCAACGCCGGTCGTGGGCACTTGCAGGGGCTCCACCTTGTATGGCAAAATGTCGTTGAGGACTTGCGTGAAGAGGAAGACTGCCTCGAGCTCGATAAGTTCCGCATTCTGGTGAATTGTGTTGTTGCGCTCGATGGTGAGGGTCATGTTGGCAAGACGACGCTGGAACTCCATCATGCGACTAGGCGTGATCATGTCGTGAAGACGCTCGATAAGGAGGTACTGCGCGGCCGTCTCGATGAGAGGCACAACGAGGTTCTCAAGAGCCCCGTCCGTCCCAAAGAAGTTACCGTCAAGCGCGAGAACAGCGCCTTCAAACTGCTGGATGACGCGGAAGGCATCTTGGGCATACTCAAAGAGCGACGATTGTTCGAGTGCCGCCTCAAGGAGATCCTCGAGTGGTTGTGCGCTGTTCTTGTAGCGACAGTCGACATAGTCAATGGCGGGCACGCAGCCGCGTAGGAACTGGTCAACGTGTTGAATGGTGAGATCAAAGACACAGCGAGTGTCGAGCAAATTAATGGTGGCGCCAAGAAAGGCGGAGCCACTCACGCTCATGTCAGAGGGGCGCCCGTCACTTTCAAAGTGCACAATGGCCATCATGGGCACGGTGGGAGTGCCCAGGTAAGCATTGAGGCCGCCGAGTTCGACGCTAAGCGGCCCAAACCACGCTTGGACGGTGCCGTCAAGAGAGAAATCAAGCGACGCCGACAGGTTGGTGCCGGGACCGAGCGAGATGGCGAATCCATCGTGAGCAAAGTCGATGACGAGCTCGAGGTAAGCGGACACCTCGGTCTGCAGCACAATGCCCGTGTTCGTGCCCACGCCAATGGGAATCTTTGTCGCGGTGGAACCCAGCAGGGTGGACGTGTCAAAGGCAAACGAGTCGCTGTAGTCGTAGTGCCGATCAAGCACACGAATATCAATGGCGAGCTGCGTGCCCTCGACGGTACGACTGTGGCATACGCTGGAGTTGAAGATCGCCTCGGCAGCCGCACAGAACATCTCCATGGTGAGGGGCTCGGTGGAGTTGCCCTGTTGGCAAATGGACACGGCCAAGTGACGCAAAAAGGAGGCGACGCGCTGTTCAAAGATGCTCGCAACGCTCTGGTGATGCACAAAGGGCAGTGAGGTGCCGCCACCCTTGGACTGAGCGATGCGCTCGATGGCGTCAATGGCCAGGTTGGTTGCGTCGCACATGGCTGAACCGTTGACCGCCATAAGCTGTTCGATGGTATCGACGACATCTGAGTGGCCGTGAAAGTGCGGGTAGAAGTGGAGGCCTTGGGCGGTCGCATTGAATTCGCCTTCATTGGCAATGTTTGGCCAGTGACCTTCCATAACAAACGAGCCACCAAACTCGTACAGGTCAGCGGGCGGCAACAGCGGCAGAGAAACATCAACTTCGATGTGACTCAGCGTAAAGTTAGCGTCGAGGTCAAGGTCCACCTCAAAGGTCGGGAAGAACTTGCGGATGTCGCTGGCGGACGAGAAGAATTCGTGAACGGTGACGTTGGGCGAGGCGAGTGCAAGCGAGAAAGAGCCTGAAGCGCGCGCACCCACAAAGACACTGGACGCTTTCACAATGCCCAGGTGTCCCGAGGCTTCGCCAATGGACGCCTCGGCGCTCGCGCCAAACTGCAGTTGGGCATCGCCCACGAGCATAAAGGTGGTGGCATGATGATCGCTGGCGTTGCCCAGCGCCGCCACGGACGAATTTCCGATAGAGAGCGCCAAGGGCACGAGGAGGTCGCCCTGGTACAGGGTTGTCGTGGTGTTCAACACAAGCTCCTCGTAGCGCAGAATAAGACGACCGGCGTGACGCTGGGGATTGATGGTGAAAAGCATGGGCGCCATACACACGGCGGGCAGCTGAGCACGGAGTGCCTCTTTGAGAGCGTCTACCAAGTTGAGGCCCGGCTTGAGCACAATGGGCAAGTTTAAGCACTCGTCGACGGGCACAGAAGCACGCGTGATATTCGAGCGACGGTCGAGTTTCAACGAAAAGATAAAAGTGTTGTTGAGCGGCTCGACAAGCACACTGGAGACGTTGCGTGGCACCGGCAGACCGGAGGCGCTCGTGGATACGGAGGCGCTCGGGCCCTGAGGCATCGCGTTGAAAAGTTGTGCAAGGCGCAGCTGGCCGTGATAGTGGAAAGCAACGTGTGCCTCAGCGTCGACGAGGTTGAACTGAGCGCGCTCGCCGAGCGCGCTGAACGATTCGACGACAGGCTGGCCACCGTGCACCTCGGCGTGGTCCACGTGAAAGGCAAATTCGACAGCGGGTAGGTGAGTGGGAAAGAAAGCGCGGTAGGTGGCAGGCACGGCGGCAGACACCGAGTCGGTTGCGTACAGTTTGAGGTGGGGCAAGACGAAGGGCGCAGCGTGCGGAAACATGTGGTGGAGAGCCCACTGGATGTCGGCCCAGGTGGCGGCGAGAGCCACTGGCTTTTGAGCCCAGCTAGCGCTGAGGGTCAAGTTTGACGACGGTGGTTGTGTGGCGATGGTGGCGGCAGTGACAATGCCTGGTGTGGCTGGTCGCAGTTCGATGCGTCCGCAGTCGGGTGTGACTGGATCGTTGAGGAGCGCCACCACACGAAGGTAGGTGCCAACGCGGCTGCACGCGGGGTCGGCAAGAGCCGTCTGTAGGTGTGCCGCAACCATCTCGAGATTGTTGAGGGAGGAGGAAAGCGCAAGGCTACAGTTGAACTTGACGCCATTGACTGTGCCGGCAATGGAGCGGAGAGATGGAGCAAGGGAGGCGCAAGCGACAGGTGACCGCACGACGGCCGTCTGTGCCTCAAAAGGAAAGGTGAGCAGACGTGTGAGACGCGCGACAGTCGCTTCAATGTTGGTGATGGCACCGATGCTCTCCTGCGTGATTTGCAATCCCAAATTGAGTTTGTCGTGCAGGAACTCGGAGATGCTTTGAAGAACATTGGAGAAGTCTTGGGCGACTTTGACGGGATCAACGCGGGCGGTCGATGACGATGTGAGCTCAAAGCGATTGGAAGGGTCCGCCTGCTGCTGCGTATTAAACAGCTCGGTAGAGAGGACGGCAGTGTCGGTAGCACCGTCGTGTGTGGTGACGTCGAGTTCGACTTCGAGACGCGACGTGATGGGCACCTCAATGGCGAGCGTCAGGTTGCTGCGGACAACAACGCCCGAAAGCATGCCAGCATGGAATGCAACGGCAAAGTCACGCGAATGGGCCACGCCGCCAATGGAGGGAGGTTGGAGAGAGCGCGAGCCGTCGTAGTTGACGCGGAAGGTAATGGAGGCGGAGAGCAGCAGGTTGGAGAGGAGACGGTCGAGGGCGGCGACGTAGCGCCAAGTGGTCGAGGTGCTGGTGGCGATAAAGGTGGTGAGACGCTGAAGGGCGATGGTCACGCTGACACCGGTGTTGTCGACCGAGACGACCGCGTGCGAGGCGGCCTTGAGGTGTGCTGTTGTACGACGGATGGTGTCAAGAAAGTGGGAGCGCAGGGCAAAGGCAGAGAGGGGAGCGGCCGCAGGAAGGGCCTTGACAGTGTTGGCGAGTGCAATGGCAATGTCGTTGAAGTGCAGACGGTGGCTCTCGTCCAGGGCACACAGATCGAGGTTGGTCGATTCGTAGGTGGCAAACTGATTGCAGAAGCGCACGAGGTCGCCACGGAGCAACGAGAGGCTGTTGGCGAGCATCAAAAGAGCAACGTCCACATTTTGAAGGAGAGCGTTGGATGGGCCGAGAGAAAATGGGCCAGGGGCGATGCCAGCGTTGACAAGGGCGGGCGTGGCAAAGGCCACAAGGGAGGTGGGAGCAAGGAGAGCGGGGTGAGAGCTGTTGAAGTGGACGGTAAAGTTTGCGGCAGAGGCCATAGTGGATGGTGTGGCATCGAGGGCGTAAGCGTAAAGGGTGGCACCAGCAAAAGAGGTGGGCATGCTCGGGGTGACGTGCCACCGGGCGTCGAAGAGAGGCACCAGACTGATGTTGGAGACAACCAGGACGGCGGTGAGGGAGCCGTTGAATTGGGCCGAGACGGGCTGAGAGGCGGTGGTGAGAGTGGGCATGGTGAGGTTGCGTGCAGTGGAGGGGAAGGCGGAGTGGACTGCGGCGGCGAGTTGCGCCAAGGCACTGTTGGCGAGGGAAACAGGGGCGGCTGTGGCACGAGACGGGGTGAAGGCCGAGAGAGAGACGTCAACAACCAGTTGGTCCAAGTGAGGCACGAGGGAAAGTTTGAAGGACGACTGCTGGGTGTCGATGAAGGTGAGCAGGTTGACGAAGGAAGGGCGTGTGGTAGTGAGGTCGTAGGCGGTGGTGAGGGAGGCAGCGGAGGCGGGGGAGAGGAGGGTCGCCAGAGCACTGTTGAGGTCGGGTTGAGACGTGGTCAGGGTGGTGTAGAGAGCCTGAAAGAGATTACTCAGGGGTTTCGTGAAGGAGGCCGAGGCGGACGCGACCACAGTGTCTTGGATGAGCACGCCGCCGTAGCCACTGGCAAAGAGGTCGCGGTTGACGAGTGTGTGAGTGGCGCCCGTGTAGCCTGTGAGACGACCACGGCCAACGGGACGCACTGACTGAATCATGGGAGTCGTGGTGGCAAGGTGGGAGTCATTGAAGAAGAGCGCGGTGGGCCAGAGGGTGTCGTTGCCGACGACGAGCGAGTCGAAGGCGACGTTGACGAAGCGGTGGGTGTCGTTGGCACAGGCAAATAGGGCATAAGCACTGGTGGTGTGCACGCGCGGCAAGACGACGTCTGGGTGGAGAGCAGTCGCGAGGGAGAGGGTAGAGCGAAGAAAGTTGAGGCGCGGTTGAAGACACTCCCCTCCTTCCACTATTTGGGTGAGGGCCGTGAGGATGTCGGAGGGACAATTGTTTGAGCAGGTGTTGCGCGACTGAACAATGGCAACGTTGGGCACAATTTGATTTGTGGCACGACGCAGACCGACGGTGAGGGTGTTTGCGTTGGTACAAGGGGCCGGGGTGCGTGCGATGCCGCGAAAGGTCGTCGCGGCCAAGCCGGACGGGGTGAGAGCCGGTGAGTTTGCAAGCAGCGCCAAGTTGGTCGTGTTGATGGCAACAATGTCAAGGAGAGCAAGAGTACTGGGCGAGGTGGACGCGGCGCGCGGTCCAATTAGGACGTAGGCGGGAGCGCCGTCAAAGAGGCTGGCCAAGTCGGAGACGCGAATGTTGCTCGAGGTGTCGCCGCAGTCGCTGTTGAGAGTGCCCTGCCAAGGAAGCGACGCAAGCGCGTCGGCCATGGTGGCAGGATACGCGCCCGGGGCACTTTTGGAGAGTTGGCCACAGATGGGCAAGTGAAGTGGTGGCGACGAGTCGACTTGGACGGTCAGAGACGCATTAAAGGAGACGGAGAGAGTTGAGGAGGAAACGGTCGCGTTTGCGCCGAGGGTCACGGTCGCCGTGCGTCGGATGGTGAAGGCATCGACAGAGTGCACGAGGACCCCGGCGGGTGTGAGAATGCCGTCTGCGCTGAAGGAGTGTGTTGGAAATGGAACATTTTGCGAGTCGTAACGAAACGACGAGACGTCGGTGGACGAGGCGCAGGCCTGGTGGACCCACGCGAGAGAGGAGAGTGCGTTGGAGTGTAGGCCATCGATGGTGAGTGGGAGAGGGCCTGGCAAAGGGGGAGAGAGGAAAAATGGACGAAATGAAATAAATCAGATGACACTCTCTTAGCGACTGTTGGGCTGTCTTTGTCACGCGGTATCAACTCTTGCAAGTGTACAGTGTACACTCGTCGTGCATGCGTCGTTGGTGTTGGTGTGGATTCGTTCTTGTTTTTGAGTTACCGGCAAATCCTGTGAGAGCGATGCATGGGGGCGCAATGGCTGTGGTGGTGGTGGAGAGAAGAGCGAGGAGTACGGCAAGGGTGGGGAGGACGCTGGTGGCAGGGGTCATGATCAGAACTGCAAAGGAGAAACTAATGAAAAAAAATATAATAATTATGATAATTATTATTATAAGAATATTGGAAAATCCCAAACGCAAACTGTAATTCACGGGAGTTGGGTTTTTCTTTCTTTGCCTCGTGAGATCAATTATTAGAGTGAATTATTTATTTGGGTGTGAGTTTGAGCATCGCCGACTCATCATTGCCCAGATCAGCAAAGGAAATTGAGCCACTGGCAGTCCCAATGTCTTTGTGGGCCCACAGATCGCGCACATTGACTGGACCAGTGAATCCCTACGAGAAAGGTTGAGACAAGTTGTAACAGGAATTGCTGTTTTTTTTTTTGTCGCGCACCATTTGATTGAAACAATCAGAGTCACACACAATAGTCTGATTCTCCATTTTTGTCTGACGATTAAAAAAGACAACAGCAAAGGCACGGTCAACCAGAGGGCGCAACCACACCTCAACAGTGCCATTGCCGCGCACGCTCTGCACTGCCCGCCAGCCCTATTGTATAATGTGTATGAGAGAGAGAGAGATAGAGAGTGTGTGTGTGTGTTGAGCGCGTGTATGGACTGATTAAAGTTTATTACTTGACGTCCGAGTGGATCCTGATCAACAGCAATCACTGAACAAGAGAAGATTGAGAGTGTGTGAAAATAAGATAATAATCATGACATACTTTATTATGTGTGAGTGTGATTGTACCTTCGCGATTGAGATGAGTTTGAATGGCTGTTTCAGACATGTTTCGAGGATCGACACTGATGAGCAGCTTTGAGGCCATGATAGACCAAAGATTGAACTGTAAGAATAAAAAAGTGAGCTATGATGGGTGTGTGTGTGTATGTGTGTGTGTGTGTAACCTGAGACTTCCCTTGTGCGTCATTGAGGTTGTTTGCACCAACAAGAAGAAGACCAGGATCTAGTGAGAGGGAGATGAGTTGATAGGGTTCGGCTCACTGTAATGCGTTCATACCATTCCATCCACAACCATGGCCATCGTGATGAATATTGTCGCATCCCGAGTAGTTCATGAGTTGCGCATTGACATCGACATTGACAAGAATGGCGGTCCAACCAGACCCATCGTCCTCAGCAATGCGCCATGCGTTGCCGTAAGAACGTCCATTTTCGGCCACCTGCAAAAAGTCATCTCAGACGCACACACACGCACACACACACGCACACACAATTACATACAACAATAATATAAATATAGATATAGTAGAGTCTTGATGTACCTCCTTTCCCGCGCCCCAGCACATGTTAAAGTAAATAGGGCGCCCTGTGGCGTTGAGAGCGTCGCGCATAAGAGCGAAGCGCTGCAAGGGCGACAGAGGGTCATGTGGATCGTTGCATGAGTCCTCCTTAAGGTAGTCAATGCCCCACTCGGCGAATGTCTGTGCGTCCGTGCTTTCGTGGTCGAGAGAGCCCGGTCGAACAACTCCTGTCGTGCGAGACGCACAAGTAGTTTTGCCGCGGTCAGTGTACCTTTTCAAAAAAAAAAAGAAGCGGAAGGTTTTGTTTTTGTGTTTTTGATTGATCAAGGGAAAGGGAGAGAAGATGAAAGTAAGATGTACCATCCAAACTTGAATCCGTTGGAGTGAAGCCAGTCGGCGAGAGGGCGGACGCCGTTAGGAAAGGCCTGCTGGTCTGGGATGAGTCTGTTGTCTGCACCCCGGCCTTGCACGATGCAGTCGTCTACCGGAGAGGCCGGCATGGGGCACACGGAGAGTCAGGACAGCGTCAGACGCGCGCGCAAATGCCATTCTTTCGCATGAGACAAACAATGGTCGTACCCAAGTTGAAGTATGTGTATCCCGCCTCAAAGAACCCTTTCTCCTTGAGAAACGTCGCTGTGGCCTTCACCTCGTCCGCAAGAACAAAGTCTTTCTCCCACACGTAGTTGACGAGGTGCGAATGGAACGCATACCCTGAGAACAAGCGAAGAGACATCAATCATCATAATAATAACAATAATAATAATAATAATAATGGTTATTGCTTACACGAATTAAACCCCATGGCAGGACGAAGACCAACGCCATTGTCAAGCGCGGCAACAAGCGTTGCCGAGAGGCTCACCATGATAATAAACTTCATAGTTTAAAATAATTGAACTGAAGCAAAATTGTTTACGAATTGAATATTGATTCACAGATTGTTCACTTTCTCCGTTCTTGTTCCAAAACGTTTCCCCCTAGCGTACTACATACAGTCTCCAGCTAACTCTTTGCGAAAGCTCTTTCCCCCGCCCGCTATTGCGCAATGGTTCGCCTCAATTTATACCTCAATCACAAAATCGTCCAAATAACTTTCGTCCGATTTTCCGATCTTCTCTCAATCCCAATCCCAATCTTTTTCGCAACCCCGCGTGCCCTCCCAGTACATGTGGATACGATCTTTACAACTATCACCTCCGGTGCAACCGCCTCTCACACACACACACACACACTCTCTCTCTCTCTCTCTCTTTCTGTCTCTCATTTTTCTCTCTCTCTTCTCTGTTTCCTTCTCTCTTAGCAAATGCGGTCTCTCCTCTTCTGGCTCTCGCTCACCGTCAGCCTCTTGACACTGCCAACGCCCGCATCAAGCGCGCTGCCCGTCGCGCCGCCGTCGTTTTGCTTTATGGCGGGTGCTGATCTGGTGACACTGCGCTTTGACACGCCACAGGAGCTCAGGCCGGTGCAGCTGTCGCCCAACACGACGTTCGTGCTGAAGGGCCTTGGTGCAGCGTCGCACCTGGCCTTTACGGGCTCCGACAACCCCGAGGGTGTGTGCATTGTCATCGACATTGACGACTTTTCGCCGCAAGTGCAGCGCACTATCCTCATTACACCTGGCACGGCGCGCGACAGTGCCCTTGTGCTGTACCTCAACAGCGACGCGGCCGTGGCGAGTGGCAGTGCCATTGCTGTTCAGCAGGAGCAGGGTCTCGCGTACGGCACCATTGGCATCGAGCGCTTTCTTGTGCAGGTGCAGGACGTCCCTAACATTGTCATCTTTGCAAACAACATTCCAACCACACATGTGGACCGGGGCACGCCCACCGGCGCGGACCTCGTAGTGATTGGCGAGGGAGATGCTACAACCACTGTGACGTACAGCGATGACGTTGCTGCCACCGACTTTATGCTGGTGAACGGTTCCTTTGACGCGTCCGCAACCTTTTTCGCGCAGTCCAATACGATTGTTGCAACCAGTCCCGCCTCCTCACTCTACTGCAACACCTCCCTTTCCACCTCGAACATCACCTACCTTGACGGCTGTGGTGTCCTAGCAGACGTGCCCCTCTCACCGGCACCACCTTTCTTCTCGGCAGTCGCCGACTGGCTCTCGTTGGACATCTCGGGAGACCCCGACAAAAAGTGCTCGTTCTATACGAGTCGCGTTGGCAACGTGACGCTTGAGACGGCAGCACACGCAAACTTGGTGGTGCGGGGTCTTGGTTCTGCGAGAGCGGCCGGTGCGCTGGTCACGAGCGCCTCGCGCATTCTCATTGAGCCGTACGACTCACGAGAGCTTCTTCAAGCGGTGTTGATTGAGAATGCGGAGCTGTACGACTCGCAATCAAACTATCGTCTTGGTGTGATGGCCACCGGAGACGACACCGAGTCGGCCTCGGTGACACTGGTATCGTCAGGCTATGCAATCAACTCGACGGTGGCCATTGACTGTGATGCAGCACGTACGCGAGAGTCGTATCATGTTGCGTGGGTGCTGGCGACGACGGGTTTTACGTCGCTCAACGCGGGTATTGGTGTGTACGGTGGAGTGTGTTCGGTGCGCATTGCCGATAGTACGTTGCAAGTACCGTCGCGACCGGCACTCGTGCGTGTCTCACAGCTCAGTGCGTACATCAATGTCACTGCGCCACCGCAGTGCCAGGCAGAGAACAGCACGGCGGCAGAACGGACGCGACAGGTGTCACTGTCGGCGAACGCCCTCTCGTTTGGCTTTAATCCAAATCAAACGCACTGTGTAGCGCACTCGTCGCTATCCTTTGCCAGTGAGACGCCCCTGCTTGTGCACTTTGACGACGGTGACAATGCACTGGTGCTTTTTGCCACGCTCGCGTCGCGCATCGCCAAACCGCACGTCTCCGCGTCCGCCCACGCCTCGATGAAACTGACCACGTCGCATGCCGATGTGCCTCTGGTGCTGCTCACGTCGGTCACATGGAATGCACTGGAGCGCACTGTGGCGCCGGCAACGCACACGTCGGCACACGACTGTCTTGACACCTCCACCGAGTGTACGGCGCGCAGTCTGTGCCGTCGTGCCGCCAACAAGGGCTACGCGTGTGCATCGCCCGAGGCGCACGACGACTGCCTACACAACGCACTCATCGTCTATGCGTTTGTCACTGAGGGCATCTGCGAGCCCGCCGTGCTTACAACGTCGCCCCAGCTGCCACCGCCTACTGCACCTGTCGACTGCGCCAACAGCTACAGCGATCCCGTCGCGATCGCCTATGGTCTTCTTGTGCTTCTGTGCGCCGTACTCATTACCGTCTTTCGCAGCATTCTTACCGGCACCTCCGCCATTGGGTTTGCCCTTGTGCTCGGCACCCTTGGTCAACTGACACGACCCGGCGAGCCCACGGAACCCATTATGACCAATCTCATTGAGAGCTTCCATGAGATGGCCATTAATCTCAACCAGGCGTGGCAGTGCCCCTGGTCCTATCAGAGCACCTCGACGACCATGGCCATCTTTGCCCTTCTCATGCTTGCCTTTGCTCTTGCTTCCGCCATCACTCTCGCTCTCCACCTCTACGGCCAATCCCGCGCCAGCACCAACTTTTTTGCCGTCGCCAACGACATTACACTCGGTCTCTCCCTCGCCTGTGTCTTCACCGCTCTTTATGCCTTTGCCGTCCCTTTTCTCTGGCATGCCTCCATCGACCTTAATAATAGCACGAGCAGTGGCTCGTCCCTCCTCTCGCTTGACGTCATTGGCTTGCTTTCCTTGTTGCTTCTTTTTGTTGTTGTGGTGGTGCTAGTGAGGCAGTAAGATTAGCGTTTTCTTTTGTTTGTGTTATTTTTTTGTTTGTTTTGTTTTTCTGTTTCCTATTAATTGAGTTCTAAATGTGTTTGAATCCTATTTTCCCTTTCACTTATTCCCCTCCCAAAATCGTAATACGAAGTATTGCTCACCCATTCATTACTCTCTTTTCTTTTCCTTTTTTTTTGCTCAGGGGCTCAATCTGGTACCAACGGAACCTGACACCGCCTGGCCAAGACCCGTCTCTGCTGCTGTGTCTGCGCTTTATTGCGAACAAGTGTCGCACGCGCTGGTGGTGTTGTTGCTGCCGATGGTGTGGGGGAGGCACTGCTGACTCGTATGAAGTCGCAGGGGGAAGTCAGCCGGTGGAGGACACGGGAGTGCACATGTATGCGAATGACAATGGTTGGTTGGCCGTTCTCTTTGCCGTGAGGATTTTGTTTTTTGCTGGGTTGGCGGTGAGTCCGTCGCAGGGGGCGTCGTTGGCACTGCTGCTGCTTATTGCGCTGCTGCTGATGGTCGAGACGATGCTGTATGAGCTGGTGGAGTATGAGGTGTACAAGCACCGCATTGCGTTGTTTGCGCTGCTCAATGTGTCGGTGCGCACTCGTCTGCTCTATGCACTGGTCATGTTTCTGCTGACTCTTGCAATGCTGGTCGCTCGCTATGCTGCCCCTGCGTCTGTGGCCGCACTGGTGTTCTGCATTCCACTGCTGCTAGTGTACTTTGTCAAGTTGCTCATTGAGATGGTCTTCTTTCTCATGTGTGCGTTCCCCCTGTGCAAGAAACCCATTGCGAACCGGCTGGTGCCCGACAACGCCCTCCCCAAGAACTACTTTGCGACCCACGTCCTGTGCTACAGCGTGTCGGCGCCCCCCTTGTCCATTGCCGCCGATTCCGACGCTCGGCCCCTGCTCGATCCGGCCACCGTTTGCACTGAATAGGTTTTTAGCACTATCTTTTTTTGTACAATACTTATTAATTTTTTTTATTATTATTACACCAAAAGTTATATCGCCCATTAACATGAATGTTGTCTAACTTGTCTTTATGATGAATTGATGAATGATGATGGTATTTTTGGGCCAAATGAGTTCGTTAATAAAAAATAAGGAGAATAAAATTAACGAGAGCGTCAGTGCCACCGTCGCACCATGGTCGCCCGCAGGCGCACTGGGCAGCGCAG
>CALSCP010001769.1:34177-54017 GCA_943704425.1 Ministeria vibrans ATCC 50519
TTTTTTTAAACTTCTTATTGCTAGTATTATTGTTAGTATGTCACATGGGTTGTATTGTTATGGGTTGAATTGTTTGTTTTACAGCTTCCCCCTCTCGAGAATCTCCATCGCTCGTCGCTCAATGGCTACACTCGCCTTCTCCGCTTGCTCGCTCGGCGCCAGCTGCCCATCCTTGTGTGTCGCCGTCCGTCGCGGAAACACCCCGGCCGGAGCACGTTCACTCGCATGCGACTTACGATAGCGCACACACACTGGTGCACCAGGCGCAAACGCACACATGGCAACCACATCCTCGCGCGGGTGAACTGCCACATCCGACAGTGCCATGCCGGCCAAGAGTGGCTCGCTGAACCGCGCCACAACACTGCTCGTGTCCAAGTCGACTACCGCAACGGCACCGTCCGCCTCGCCCACAAACAGCCGATGGCCACACGGCGACGCCACCGTACTGGCATTCACGGGGGCAATGCGGCCCATTGGCGCTGACATGCTGTATGTGCGCAGATTCAGCAGTGCCACCGTCCCGTCCTTGCTCTGTACTACCACCTTGCGTCCGTCAGGGTGCACTTGAAGCCGCACAATCTCCTCGCGCTGCGTCTCGCGCCCTTCCAACGTCCGCACACACGAACAATCTGTGCCCTCGTCAATCACCCACACCTTGAGACAGCCCGACTCGTCGCCCGTGAACAACTTGATGCCATCGCGATCAAAACACAACGTGTTAATGCGCGATGTGTGCCCGTCAATCTCCGCCAACAGTCTCACTCCCTCATTGCCATGACCAGTACTAGAGTCTCCCTCGTTTGTCGTCTTGCGCGCCCACACGCGCAACAGCGCATCAAACGCCGCCGTCACAATGATCCGCGACGGGCGGTGCCTCGGCGACCACTGCGCCGCATACACAAAACACGGGTGGGCAAGTGTCGCAACACACTGGCCCGTCACGCACGACCACACGCGCGCCGTTCCATCACTGCTTGCCGTCACAAGCTCAGACGAGTCGCGCGAGAACGACAAGTCGTACACCAGGTCACAGTGCGCCTCAAGCGTGTGCAGCAGCGCTCCCGAATCACACGCGTACAACAACACCGGATGGCGCTCGCACTCATCCACACAAGCACACGCAAGCAGTGCTCCGTCGCCACTAAACAGTACCCGCAGACAACCTCGCGCACGCGTTGCCAGCGAGTACAGCGGCGCATCGGGCACTGCACAGGGCGCGCCGGCCACGCGCACTCGTCGCTCGCGTTCCAATTGATGTTGTCGTCGCGGTCGCTCCGCTTCCGCCTCCTGCTCGTCGTGCAGTACATTCGTCTCGTTGTGGAAGCGAACCGACGCCGAGTGACATTCTGCGCCCCGATGACCAATTTCGTACTGCGTTGCAAGCATTGGCCGCGACGTAACCGCCTGCGGTGTGGGTCGTGGAATGCCGCGCACAGTGACGTGCAAGGACGACGGATAAGCACGACGGGCGCGACGCACGTCGGCCCAGTGCGCGTACACACCCGGCACATTGGGAAGGGTGTCGTGGCTTACAAGTGGCAGTGCTGGCTCGCCTGGACGCGCTGTCTGCTGCACACGCTGACGCCGCTGCATTCGCGTCCGTGTGGTCGCCTGGCGAAAGCGCACGCGCGGCAGACAGCCCAGTACCAGACCAGGATCCTCCATGGGGTACTCGTACAGCTGCAAGCGCGCACGACGCTCAGTGTTGGCGTGTCCGTGCGCCCCGACCAGCAATAGAAACGCCCAAGCAATGGGCGTCCAGCCGGGCCGGTCGGGACTCGCGTTAAAGTCGACCAGCTCAAAGAGAAGCATGGTGCGACGAGGAGTGCGCGTGGGCGTCGCGCTGGTCTCATTATAATTGGTGGGCTCGGCAAGCAAGAGCGATAGGTAGTCGTCGTCAATTACAATGGTTTCGTTCCAGCGTGCCACGGTGTCGCCACGCCCTCGAAGCACATAGGGTTGCGTGAGCACTGGCATGATGTGGGCGACGCTGGTCGGCTCCAGATTGGTCGTGGCCGGTCGTGTCTGGTCTCGCTTGAGCACATACGAGTTGGTTGCCGCATCAATAACGTGCACTCGTACAAGAGGGTGTGTGACGTGCGCCTGCGAGAGTGGCAATTCGTCGGTGCGATGGATTGTAATGGCAAGGACGTTGTCGTCAAAGGAGCGCAGAGCGTTGGTCGCGGTTGAAAATAACTTGACAACGTCCGCCGGCAAGTTCCGCTTTTCCTCTTCCACCTCCTGTCTCGACCGTTGTTGTCGCACGGCCAACTTCGACACACGACCTGCGAGTGCTGTCCACTCTTCATCCACCACAACGGCTACCTCCTCGTCTGCATGCAGCGTACTGCCGCCGTCGACGTGTTTTTGCTGGATCCGCTCATCAGTGTCATCCTTCTCGTCATGGTCGCCTTCGTAGCGAACGTTAACGTTGTTCTCACCGGGTGTTGTTGGGCTGACAACAAGCTGTGGACGAGGCACGTCGGGGATGGGGCCGGAGCGCGTGGGGTGCTGAGGGGTGCCGAGGCCGCGCGAGCGGAAGCGACGCGAACTCGAGTTGACGGAAACTCGCAAACTTGAGTGCTGTTTGGAAACCTGTGCGGTCTTGGCTGACGTGGCGGCGGACGTCAGCAGCTGTGGAGGACGATCAGTTGCTATGGTGGCGTTGGTGGGCGACATGAGGCGTTCGCTTAAGCCGGATCGCTTAAAGAACTCCGAGCTGTCCACGTCATGATGGCGTTGCCCCGACGACGAATGCACAAAATCACCAGCGGATCTACCTGGACCACTGTGCTGTTGTCCCTGGTCACGTATGCCTCTCACCATGTTGTCCCCGCTGGGAATGGGCGCACGTACGCCCAGTTCCGACGGAGCGACCACTGCAAGCGATCGCTTTTTATGACTGCTCCGTGAAACAACGGGCGAAAGCGCTCCTGGACGCGCCCCTGCTTTAGCAGGTGGTGGTGGCGCGGAGGATGCCATGCAATATATAAATAATAAAACAAAATGAATGAAATGAATAGGAATTTGGGACGTACTAATAGCAATTGAGTTGAAATAAAATTTAATATTATTAAAAATCTACAAAGACTTGGGGAAACATGCCAGTGCGTCCGTCAAGCGCACCCTTGAGCCAATCCTCATTAACGCGATCAATAATGGTCACACTGGCTCCGACGTAGAGTGTCAGCTCACTCGCATCCTCTCCTTCAAAATCATGCACTGCCGTCGCAACACGCCCCACCAGGGGATCCGTGGCGGCAGCCGCAGTCGCAGCTGAATTTGCACTGCTCGCATTCATCGACTCATTTCCGTGCTTTTTGCGCGACAACTTGGCTCGCATTGCCTTGAGCCCGCGTCGCTTCTTGTGCTCCTCTCCATCCTCACCACCCCCACTTGCACCAACGCTTGACCCCCCTGTTGCTGATGCTGCTGCTGTTGATGCCGCCGCCGCTGCGTTCTCAGGGGTGCGCATGACGCGGGACGACTCAAGCACAGGCGCAGGGGCACCCGCAACAGTCGCAACGGGTGACCATGTCGACGTCGACGACAACACCTTCTTCTTCTGCTTCTCAATCATGTTCGAGCGACGCTGACTTGCCGCCACCATTGCCGGATTGACCGCCCCACCTGCAGGTCCGCCCATTCGCCCCGTCGGCGGCACTTGCTCCATGTACACCCGTACCTGCAAAATCACTCCGCCCTGTCCAATGAATTCCGCGTTGAACCAGTGTGGGTCGTCCAGCGCTGTCTGCAAACGCACCAGGTCTCCCGCATTGCCAGGCACCGGTGGACCTCCAATCGATCCAGCAGGCGCCTGGGCGAGTACCGCCGACTGTGCAGCAGCAGGAGTGGGAGGTGCCTGTGCCGGTGGTGGAACGTACGATGATGGTGGCGGTGCTGCCGCCGCTACTGTTGGGGGTTTTCCAGGTGTTGGCGTGGATGGATGAGAGTGCTGTACTGTGGAAACTTCGCCCCAGGCGGTAGGCGTCGAGGACATGTCCCAATCGTCAACGGCGGCAGCGGGCGCAGCAGCAGCGGCCCCGGCCGGCGCGGGAGTGCCATTCCAGGAGGACACTGCCGCCGGCTGCGCATTCCACGTCGACGTAGCCCGTGCGGCGGCAGGTGCAGGGGCAGGAGTAGCCCCAGACAGTGGTGGTGGTGCTGGTGCTCCTGCAGGCGTGGGCTTTGGTTTGGCGAGGGGCTTTGGTGCGGGTGCAGGCGCTGTTTCCGTTGGCGTGGGCGGCGCTGAGTCGTCTGGCAGCTCTTTCAGAATGAGTATGAATCCTTTGGAGAATCGCCCAAAGCGACCGCCGCATTCGCCCTCGTACCACGTTGAGTCAATGCGTCGAAGCAATCGAATTTGGTCGTTGGCCTGCGACGAGAGAGAGAGAAAGAGAAAGAGAAAGAAGAGAAAGAGAGTCAAAAAAAAAAGGAAAACAGAAAAGAAAAAAAAAAAAAAACCTCACTCACTCACTGACTTTTGCTCTCCTGACAACATTCTCACCTTAAACGACAACTCGTCAGGATCAGCGGCATCAAAATCCATCAGGCCAACAGCGAGGCCTTCGGGTGGAGGTCCGGACGGCTTCGGCTTGGGCGTGGGGACCGGTTTGGGTTTGGGCTTGGGACGGGGAGCACTGGGCGGCGGAGCGGACGGCAGCATCGCCACAAAGGAGGAGGGGAAGAGGCCGCGCGCGCCCTGGAAGTCGCCTTCAGACCATTCTTCGTCGAGGACCTCGACATTGTCTGTGGGTGAGTGAGTGAGTGAGTGAGTGAGTGAGTGTGTAAGAGAGAGAGTGTGTTGTGTCTGTGTGTGTGTGTGTGTGTGTGTGTACCAATGACATCTCCTACAGCAAAACATAATTCATCCGCACTCTCGCCATTAAAGGCAAACACTGCTCGAGCCGAAGGCATCGGAATTAAAAGTATTGTCTGGTGAGTTGTGATTGATAACTCGTTTCAAATATGTTTACAAATTGAATCTTCCTCTCTCAAATCAGTACTCACAAATGTGAAATGACAAATCTCATTCTTTTTTTTTTCTTACAATGTCACGTCGTCTCCTCGACGAGGAGGACGATCAAACAGTCGATAATTTGTGGAACGTATGTCATACAAAAAAAAATTAGAAAAGAAAAAAAAAATTCAAAAAACGCTCGTTGTGTCCTCGTTTAGATATCTGGGATTGCCTCGTATGTACGAACGGCTGGCGATCATGCCGATGCATCGTCATCGGCCGCCGTCGGGACCATGTCTCCTGTTGTCGCGTCCGCGTCCACTTTTTCAACGATCCCAATGCCCTCTCCCGTCCAAGAACGCGCCCTGTCCCGCAGCCGGCATGCCCGTCGCGGCCTTGCCAAGGCACACACCCCCGTTCGCACAGCCATGGCCGCCTCGCCTCTGCGCCCTCAGCTACGCCCACAGCAGCAGCAGCAGCAGCAGCAGCAGCAGCAGCAGCAGCAGCAGCTCCAAAGCCCAAGTCGCTTCCTTGCTCCCTCCACTCCCGGCCGCACACCCGCGCCCCCATCCCTTCTCAACTCCACCTCGACTGCTACACGCCGCGTAGACTTGCTCGCAGAGGTGCAGGACGCCGCTGAGGGCGCCGGTCGCTTCCAGAGCGAATTGCAACGCAGCGAAGCGTTGGACCGACCCGAAGAGTCCATGTTCGCATCGCTTCTTGCCGACGCACACATTGAAGATGTCTTCGACTTGCTGACTGGCTACGAAAAGGTTTGCGATGATCGCTACCGGGAATTTCGCGCCGAGTGCAACGCACAACGCAACGCCCCTAAGAGCGCCCGTGTGCTAGCAGCAACCATGCGCGCCGAACGAAACACTTGGCGCCTCGTTCGCTCCCTCTACCACGACCGTCTTGTAGTCACGCCTGCCAACAACAACAGCAGCAGCAGTGATGGTGGTGGCGATGGTGATGAAATGGCGCTTTCAATACTCCACAGCGACCGACAGCGCATTGCACAACTTATGACACGCGACGCACAACTGCGCCAGGCCCAGTCGGTCGTCGACTGGCTCGAGTACGTCGCCAAGGACGACAGCGAAGCAACCCTTGACAAGGTGCGCTACTTCACCGAGAATGTGTGCTGGGAACGAACGCTGCACGAGCTGCGCAAGGCCGCTTCATCGAACCAACCTGCGCCCGTCTCGCTCGTCACCGAAGTCGACCCAGATGCACCGGTGCGCCAGGCCGGGCGACGTTTGCACGCCGACGACGAGGAAGACGAGGCGCAACTGTGCCGCAATGTTTTTGCTCTGGTGCGCTGCTGTCGTCTCGACGAGGCGCAGCGACTCTGCCGCAACAGTGGCCAGGCATGGCGCGCCGCCGTGCTCACCGGCTGGCGTCTTTTCCACGATGGTAACTACTCGCTGGGCGATGGGTCGCTGGTCGAAGCTAGCGACGGTAATTGTCATCGCGCCATTTGGAAGGAAAATTGCATTGCGTTTGCGCGGGACGAGTCGCGTGATCAGTACGAGCGAGCTACCTACGCTGCGCTCAGTGGTCGACTACGCGAGCTGCTGCCTGTCTGCCGCACGTGGGAGGACCGTCTCTGGGCCTACTTTCGTGCCATTGTCGAGTCGCATATTGACGGCGAGTTGAGTCGTGGCAGTGCAGAGCAACAAGGAGAAGGAGAGAGCGACTGCGGCGACGACATGGACGACGAAGACAATGCTGATGCAGACGGAGACGGAGACGCGTCAATGGCGATGGAGCTCGGTGATCACGATGAGCGCGAGGACGCTGTGCTACACACCCTTGCCTCTGCTCCCTCTGTCTTTGCCGACATCCACGCCCTCTGTGCCGCCGAGACCACCTCGGGTGGGGGCGGAGGGGCCGTTGCAAACCCCGCCGACGACGCCTATCGCGCCATTCAGACCGCAACCATTCTTGACGACGTCCCTGCGCTTGTGCGTCTTCTCCACTCTCGCTGCTGCTCCTCCTCTGGCTCCGACAGCCGTGAAGCACTCCCTTCGCCGCAATTTCTCCGTCTGGCCGCTCACCTCGTGCTCTTCTTGCGCTCCGCTGCACTTTCACCACCATCCCACGAGTGCGATGCGATCCTCTCGCGCTACATTGCACATCTCGTTGAGTGCAAACAGGACGCACACATTGCGCTTTTTGTCGCGCAGTTGCCCCCGGGACCCGCTCAAATCGAAACATACTCGTCGTTCCTCGAGTCCGTCACAGACCGCACGCGGCGTCGTCAATGCCTGTACCACGCACAGCACGCAGGACTCGACACGGACGCCATCACCACGCTTGTCGTTGAGCGCATCCGTGCCGTAGGGGGTGATGCTGACTTTGACGAGCCCACTCCTGCCGTCATTGCCGAGCCCGATCGTGTCAAGATTGATGCGATCGAGTGGCTCTGCTTCGATCCCCGTCAGCGCATCGATGCTCTCTCCCAGAGCAACGCAGTCATTCGTGACTTCCTTGCAAGCAACAAACTTGCTCCTGCTGCCGCAGTGCTCACGGCGCTTCCCGACGACTCGGTCGATGTGGTCCTGCGCCCGTACGCAGGTGGCGCTGTGCCCGCCCTCGTCAACAACATTGTTCGCGAACACCTCGCCATGCGCTACTACGTCGAAGCACACACGGTAAGTACTCAATATAAAAAAACAGTATGTGTCTGACTCTTGTGTTCCAAAAGGCGTTTGATGCGTGGTTTAAGCACCATCATGCGGCGCCCGTCGCTCGAGGCTCGACCAATCAAGTCCTCGCACAGCTCGAAGAGCAGATGGTCGACACTGCCATGGAGAGCTGGCGTGCCCGCAACAGCCAACTTGCCGACGAAGCCGACGTTGCCATCAACACGGTCCTCCGATTTCCCCAAGGTACATCAAAGTCACTCCCTCACACACACGCCCACTCAAAACTCAAAAACATACACA
This sequence comes from Ministeria vibrans ATCC 50519, assembly GCA_943704425.1. NCBI lineage: Eukaryota > Filasterea > Ministeriida > Ministeriidae > Ministeria > Ministeria vibrans. The sequence goes on from CALSCP010001769.1 coordinate 42,092, forward strand.
CACACTGATTTTTTCTTCACGTTCTTCTTGTTCTAATATATATATATATATATATATATATATATTACTCACTCACTGTGACACTTGTTTTTTTTATTTTTCATTTTTTACTTTTTTTGCACCCTTAGGCTGGCTTTGTGATGTTCATGAGGATGGTTCGGCTGCCATGGCTGCCGACCCCATGCGTCAGAAACAACTCGACTTGCTCCGTCGTGATCGCATCCCTTACCTGACCTGGCTCGCTCACAAGGTCCTCCATGCCTCTCAGCTACACGAACGCGCCATGCAGATCGCAGACACCATTGCAGATCCTCGTCTGGGACTCGTAGGGCTCTTCACCGGCGCCGATTTGCGGCGTCTTCTTGCGCTCCTGCGTGAGAGTGCACTCGCCGCCTTGTGACCAAAATAAATGAACACCGTACTTTTGTTTTCAATATTATGTACACCACGAAACGCTACACCTGCCCACCACTCGTTCGTCAGTCTCGGCGCACCAACGCAATTTTCGCATAAAATTCGTTCAGCACAACAACATCAACTCCTTCAAGTTCGGTGCACAGCCCATTCTTCTCCTCGTCCGTGCCCAGCGTGTCCAACAGCGTCGTCGCCCGTGCAAGTTCCTCCTCTTCCACACAGCCGTCCGTACGAATCGTCATTTGCGACACAAGTGTGGCAAGAAGGTCTGCGATGCGAAGACACGTTTTGAATGTTGACAAGTGCAGTTTCGAGATCAAGCGACTCGTTTTGTGTACCAGGCGGTGTCACTCTCTCCATGACAACGTCCATAAACCTGCGTCGCATGCTTCGAGGCCAGCCACTGAACAGGTAAGTGATCTCGTGAATGGCCTCCATTGACGAGTGTGGAAGAAGAAAAAGAGTAAAGTAATTAAAAAGAAATGTCAAATGAGACTGTGAATGAGACACACATAAAAGAATGAATGGTGAGGAGTGCTGATCCCGGTTTCCGTCTTCAACTCTTCATCACGCTATTCACGCAAGTTGATCACTGTCAAAAGCGCGGTTGTCGGGTGCGTCGCGTTGATGGCCGATCACAACAACCATCGATTAATAAAATAATACTATTTTTAACGCGTGTTGCTGACTCGCCGCCCGTTCATCTAACAAACGCTCATTGTTGGCTGCGGTTGGTATTGACGTGACAAAGTTTGAGTATGGAACGAGCAGGGAAGATGCAAAGAGTGGCCGTTGTGTTTGCGGTTGTGTTGGCCTGTCTGCCCACGACGCTCGCCTCCTGCGCCTCGTCGCCGTGCCTGGGCGGCGGCAGCTGCATTGATGGCACTGCTCTTGCTACGGCAACCACGACGGCTGTGGTTCGAGGCACTCAGGCCCTGCAGCTGCCCTTGCCCGCCGTTCTTTCGTCCGCCTCGTCGCTTCTTGTCAGCACCATTGGCGATTTCGGAACGGACAGTGAGTTTCTCACCCTCTCCGCCGGCAATTGGTCGCTGACTCTGCACGCGACCGTCAACGAGAACGATTGCTTGCACAAGATTGACGATGTGCCTCTCAGTGCCGATGACCTGGCGCAGATTGTCGCGAACAACGGCACCATCACCGTGCTATTCTCTAGCGGCGTTGACGACCTGTGCAACAACCCGTTTCTCACCGTGGCACTGCTCTCCAGCTCGGGCTACATGTGTGCATGTCCATTTGGCCTGACTGGAAGCATGTGCGAGACCGACATCGACGAGTGTGCGTCGTCGCCGTGTGCCAACTTGGCATCTTGCCTTGACGGCGTCGATGGCTTCCAGTGCAACTGTCTTCCGGGCTTCACCGGCGTGCTGTGCACGGACGACATCAACGAGTGTCTGTCGTCGCCGTGCGGCACTGGCTTGCTGACGGGCGTTTGCAGCACCGACAACTACCACGAGAGTGTGCAACACACTGGTGTGGTGGGTTCCACGACTATTCCGTTTGTGTTTGACAACGTCCCGGTGTTCGGCAGCGGCTACCTCGTGGTGACGTCGGACGCCGACCTGGGCACAGCGATTGAGACGCTGACAGTCGAGGGGGCCAATGCGGCCGCTGGCTTCTCCATCCAGCTGTTTGACACGGCGGGTGGCGCCGACTGCACCAACCGCACGGAGACAGTGGTGCTGTCGGCGGCCACGCTTGCCTCGCTGCGCAATGCCAACGGCACGGTACAGCTCAACCTGGTGGTGCCGTCGACCGTGAGTGGCGGTATTTGTGGGCACGAGCCCGCGGCGTCGATCACCCTGGTGGCAGGACGCGATGCGTTTGAGTGCACATGTCTGCCCGGCTACAGTGGAGTGCTGTGCGACCAGATTGTGGGCGAGTGTGCGTCGATGCCGTGTCAGTCGGGCGGTACGTGCCTGCAGACGTTGACGTCGCAAGGACACGTGACACCCATCAGTTTTTCCGCTGGACCTCAGACGCTGCGCATTCCCAATGCGGCGCAGTTTGCTGGCGCGGGCGTGCAGCTGCTGGTCGAGGCGAACGCCGATCTGCAAACGGAGAATGAGTACCTGACGCTGTCGGGTGGTAACAACTCAGTGTCGGTGCGAGTGTTTGAGGCAAACCGCGGATTGGACTGCGTACTGAAGTCGGAAGGCGTGCTGCTGACGGCAAGCCAGGTGGCGGCCATTACTGTGGACAACTCGCTGGTGTTGGTGGTGAGTGCGTCGAATCAAGTGGACGATTTTTGCACGGATTCGTTTGTGCGCATTGTGGCACTTTCACTGGGCAGCGCGGCGAACGGCACGTCGTGTGTGTGTCCGCCTGGCTACACCGGTGTGTTTTGTGAGGTGAACATTGACGATTGTGTGTCGTCGCCGTGCGTCAATGGTGCAACTTGCACCGATGGCGTTGCATCGTTCCAGTGTTCGTGTCTGGCGGGCTTTGGGGATGCGCAGTGTGAATTGGATGTGGACGAGTGCGAATCGTCGCCGTGTGGCTCGTCGGCACTTGCATCGACGTGCAACACCGAGTCGTACAACACGAGCGTGTCGCATACAAACACGGTGGGCGGCACGTCGACAGCGTACACGTTTGACTCGGTGCCGGCCGGCAGCGGCTACATTGTGGTGACGAGCAATGCGGACTTGGCGTCGGCACAAGCGGAGCTGGTGCTCAGCGCAGGCATGTGGTCGTTGACGGTGTTCAACGAGTCGTATGCGAGCAACTGTGTCGAGCGATCGGTGCTGGTGCCGCTGACGCAGGCAGACTTTGCAGCGATGCAGCAGAACGGCGGAAGCGGCGCAGTGGTAATCACAGTGGTGCCGTCGGCGTATGTGGACGACGGTACGTGTGGCAGCGGCACGACGACCACCATTCAGCTGGTGGGCGGTCGAAACACCTTTTCGTGTGCGTGCACTGCGGGCTTTACAGGCGTTCAGTGTGAGTCGGTGTTGGGCGCGTGTCAATCGGATCCGTGTTTAAACAGCGGCACATGTGTGCTGGGTGCGGCCGTGTCGTCGTCGCGCGTGGGACCGGTCTCGTCTGTGTCGGGACCCGTGACGGTGACGTTGGCGGGGGTGCCGAGTGGTGTTGATGGCGAACTGGTTGTGTCGAGCAACAGTGACCTTGGTAGCAGCAATGAGTTGCTGACGGTGTCCGGCGGCAACTTTTCGTCGGCGGTGTTCGACACGGGCAACGTGGGTGATTGCGGACTGCGCACGAGTACGGTAGCCATTAGTGCGGCACAGGTTGCTGGAGCAACGGTCAACGGTGTGCTAACACTGACGGTGTTGCCTGCGAATACTGTGGACGATTTTTGTGCCGAGTCGTACGTGGAAGTGTCGTTTTTGAGTGCCGACATGAACGCCTTTCTGTGTGTGTGCCCTGTGACAGCGTCGGGTGCAACGTGCGAGTTGGTGGATGCGTGTGCGTCGCAGCCGTGTTTCAACGGGGGCTCGTGTACCACGGGGCCGGGAGTGTATGCGTGTGCGTGTGCGGAGGGAACGACAGGCGACAATTGCGAGACGGACCTTGACGAGTGCGAGTCGAGTCCGTGTGCCAATAGTGGCACATGCGAAGATGCGCTTGGTGGATTTACGTGTCTGTGTGACTCGCTGTACTATGGCGCACTCTGTGACGAGTCGGCGTGCTTTTCGTCGCCGTGCATGAATGGCGGTGTGTGCTCGGCGTCTCTGGGTAGCACACTGTTTACGTGTACGTGTCCTGGTGGGTTCACTGGGGCGACGTGCGACGTGGCGCTGACAGTGTGTGATTCGTCGCCGTGTCAGGCGGGCGGTACGTGTGTGGCGGGTCCGGAGGCGTCTTTCTCGTGCGTGTGTGCTGCGTCGATGACGGGTGCAGTGTGTGACGAAGTGGTGGAGCTGTGTTCGAGCGCTCCTTGTGTGGGAGCCGGAAGCGAGTGCACTGAGGCGGGTGTGCTGGCACAGGAGCGTGTTGCCGAGGTGGGGAATGTTACATGGCTGTACTTGCCTGTCGCAGTGGACGTTGGCGAGAGTGTGGTTCTGGCAGTGGACGTGTCTGGAGCGCTGACGGGTGGCACACCAGTGATAGTGTCAGTGGGCGGGTGGAATGCGAGCGTGTTTGACAATGCCGCTTCGTCGTCTGTGGTGTGTGTGCAAGGCCGGCGTGCATTTGTGGTACCGTCGGCTGTGTTGGCGCAGGCGAATTACACCGTGCGTGTGAGTGTTTCGACAGCGGCTGGTGTGAGCTGCAACAGCGAGTATGTGTCGGTGACGATTGTATCTACGATGGCGAGTGGCATTACATGCGAGTGTGGTGCGGGTTTGACGGGCGTGGTGTGTGAAAGTGACATTGACGAGTGTGCATCGAGTCCGTGTGCGAATGGTGGAACGTGCGCGAACAAAGTGAGCACGTACGCGTGTGGCTGCCTGCCAGGGTTTACCGGAGTCGACTGCACGGCGAGCGTGGATGAGTGCCAGTCGTCGCCGTGTGGCGTGACGGGCCTGACGGGTGTGTGTTCGCTGAGCGACTACCGTGCGACAGAGGGTCGCGGTGGCGTGGTGGGTCCCGCACGATTGACGTTTACGTTTGAGCAGGTTCCGCCTGTGGGCAGTGGATATGTGGAGGTGACGTCGAATGCAGATTTGAGCACGACGATTGAGACACTGACTCTGGAGAGTGTCACTGCGCCGTCGTTTGTTGAGCGCATGTTTACGTCGGCGTTTGCAGGTGGTGACTGTGTGAACCGCACACATACCGTCCCACTTTCAGCATCGCTGCTGCAGCAAATGCGCGACGGCAATGGGACGGTGGCATTTGAGTTGGAGGTGTCGACGGCTGTGAGTGGCGGAATCTGTGGACATGAGCCGTCGGCGTGGGTCACGCTTGTGGCGGGTCGCGATGTGTTTTCGTGCGCATGTCTGCCTGGGTACACTGGCGAACTGTGTGACACGGTTGTGGGCGAGTGTGCCTCGACACCGTGTCAGTCGGGCGGTACATGTGTGACGGGTGCAGGTGCAACCGAGTACACGAGTCCCGTGACGTTTTCGGGCGCTGGACAGGTGTTGACAGTGGCGGGTGTGAGCGACGTCGTGGCGGAAGGAGCAGGAGCCATTGTGGCGGTGTCCGTGGTGCAGGCTGGCACAGGTCCTGTCATTGTAAGTGGCGGCAATGCCACGCTGACGGTGTCGCGCGAGCTCTTTTCATTGTCCACGCCAGCGTGTGTGACAACACTGGACACGTTTCAGTTGTCGGCGGGCGAAGTGTCGGCGATGACGTCGGCTGACGGTGAGTTTTCGATGACTGTGACGGCAAGCGCAGCGCCGCCTGTGTCGACGTGTTTCGGTGCGACGTTTGCGATTGTGAATGTGTACTCGCCACGATCGACGGGGAACGTGACGTGCCTGTGTGCGCCAGGTTATACGGGGGCCGCGTGTGAGATTGACATTGACGAGTGTGGGTCGTCGCCGTGTGTGAATGCGGGCACGTGTACGGATCGTGTGAATGGATTTGCGTGCACCTGCCTCATTGGGTATTCAGGTGCGTTGTGTGAGATGGACATTGATGAGTGTGCGTCGTCGCCGTGTGGAGCCAACAGCGTGTGCAACTCGGCGGCGTACGACCAGGCGGTGACGCATGCGGACACTTTTGGGGGGACGCAGACAGACTACACGTTTGCGGGTGTGCCTTTGGGAAGTGGATTTTTGGTGGTGACGAGCAATGCAGACTTGGCTGCGGCACAGGCGGAGTTGGTGGTGCAGTCGTCGCTGGGAGGATTCTCTGTGACGTTGTTCAACGGCACGTTTAGCGACGGACAGAACTGTGTGGGTCGGACGGCGCGTGTACCACTTTCGAGCAATGAGGTGTCGCAGATGCGGAGTGGGGATGGAATTGTGGTGTTGACGGTGACACCGTCAGTGTTTGTGGACGATGGAACGTGCTTTGGGCAGACGGTGAATACGACCATTCAACTGACAGCGGGCCTTGATGTGTTTTCGTGTACTTGTCCCCCTACTCACACTGGCGTGATGTGCGAGTCGGCCTTCGAGTTTTGTCCTTCAAGTCCCTGTGTGAACGGCGGGACATGTGCTGAAAAATTGGGCTCGTTTGCGTGCGCTTGCCCGCTCTCTGTCACGGGTGATAGATGTGAAACCATTCTCGATGGTTGTGCGTCCAATCCATGCTTGAATGGCGCCACATGTATTTCATCGGGCGCCAATTTCACATGCCATTGTCCCGTTGGTTTTTTCACTCAGCGTTGCTCGGAACAGGTGACGCCGTGCTCCTCCAGCCCCTGCCACAACAACGGCGTGTGTACCGTTAGCCCTTTTAATGCCGTCACGTGCGCATGTCCTCCTTCTTTCACCGGTCCAACTTGCGAAACTCGGGTGTTGAATTGTGATTCGTCGCCGTGCCTGGGCGGCGGCAGCTGCATTGATGGCACTGCTCTTGCTACGGCAACCACGACGGCTGTGGTTCGAGGCACTCAGGCCCTGCAGCTGCCCTTGCCCGCCGTTCTTTCGTCCGCCTCGTCGCTTCTTGTCAGCACCATTGGCGATTTCGGAACGGACAGTGAGTTTCTCACCCTCTCCGCCGGCAATTGGTCGCTGACTCTGCACGCGACCGTCAACGAGAACGATTGCTTGCACAAGATTGACGATGTGCCTCTCAGTGCCGATGACCTGGCGCAGATTGTCGCGAACAACGGCACCATCACCGTGCTATTCTCTAGCGGCGTTGACGACCTGTGCAACAACCCGTTTCTCACCGTGGCACTGCTCTCCAGCTCGGGCTACATGTGTGCATGTCCATTTGGCCTGACTGGAAGCATGTGCGAGACCGACATCGACGAGTGTGCGTCGTCGCCGTGTGCCAACTTGGCATCTTGCCTTGACGGCGTCGATGGCTTCCAGTGCAACTGTCTTCCGGGCTTCACCGGCGTGCTGTGCACGGACGACATCAACGAGTGTCTGTCGTCGCCGTGCGGCACTGGCTTGCTGACGGGCGTTTGCAGCACCGACAACTACCACGAGAGTGTGCAACACACTGGTGTGGTGGGTTCCACGACTATTCCGTTTGTGTTTGACAACGTCCCGGTGTTCGGCAGCGGCTACCTCGTGGTGACGTCGGACGCCGACCTGGGCACAGCGATTGAGACGCTGACAGTCGAGGGGGCCAATGCGGCCGCTGGCTTCTCCATCCAGCTGTTTGACACGGCGGGTGGCGCCGACTGCACCAACCGCACGGAGACAGTGGTGCTGTCGGCGGCCACGCTTGCCTCGCTGCGTAATGCCAACGGCACGGTACAGCTTAACCTGGTGGTGCCGTCGACCGTGAGTGGCGGTATTTGTGGGCACGAGCCCGCGGCGTCGATCACCCTGGTGGCAGGACGCGATGCGTTTGAGTGCACATGTCTGCCCGGCTACAGTGGAGTGCTGTGCGACCAGATTGTGGGCGAGTGTGCGTCGATGCCGTGTCAGTCGGGCGGTACGTGCCTGCAGACGTTGACGTCGCAAGGACACGTGACACCCATCAGTTTTTCCGCTGGACCTCAGACGCTGCGCATTCCCAATGCGGCGCAGTTTGCTGGCGCGGGCGTGCAGCTGCTGGTCGAGGCGAACGCCGATCTGCAAACGGAGAATGAGTACCTGACGCTGTCGGGTGGTAACAACTCAGTGTCGGTGCGAGTGTTTGAGGCAAACCGCGGATTGGACTGCGTACTGAAGTCGGAAGGCGTGCTGCTGACGGCAAGCCAGGTGGCGGCCATTACTGTGGACAACTCGCTGGTGTTGGTGGTGAGTGCGTCGAATCAAGTGGACGATTTTTGCACGGATTCGTTTGTGCGCATTGTGGCACTTTCACTGGGCAGCGCGGCGAACGGCACGTCGTGTGTGTGTCCGCCTGGCTACACCGGTGTGTTTTGTGAGGTGAACATTGACGATTGTGTGTCGTCGCCGTGCGTCAATGGTGCAACTTGCACCGATGGCGTTGCATCGTTCCAGTGTTCGTGTCTGGCGGGCTTTGGGGATGCGCAGTGTGAATTGGATGTGGACGAGTGCGAATCGTCGCCGTGTGGCTCGTCGGCACTTGCATCGACGTGCAACACCGAGTCGTACAACACGAGCGTGTCGCATACAAACACGGTGGGCGGCACGTCGACAGCGTACACGTTTGACTCGGTGCCGGCCGGCAGCGGCTACATTGTGGTGACGAGCAATGCGGACTTGGCGTCGGCACAAGCGGAGCTGGTGCTCAGCGCAGGCATGTGGTCGTTGACGGTGTTCAACGAGTCGTATGCGAGCAACTGTGTCGAGCGATCGGTGCTGGTGCCGCTGACGCAGGCAGACTTTGCAGCGATGCAGCAGAACGGCGGAAGCGGCGCAGTGGTAATCACAGTGGTGCCGTCGGCGTATGTGGACGACGGTACGTGTGGCAGCGGCACGACGACCACCATTCAGCTGGTGGGCGGTCGAAACACCTTTTCGTGTGCGTGCACTGCGGGCTTTACAGGCGTTCAGTGTGAGTCGGTGTTGGGCGCGTGTCAATCGGATCCGTGTTTAAACAGCGGCACATGTGTGCTGGGTGCGGCCGTGTCGTCGTCGCGCGTGGGACCGGTCTCGTCTGTGTCGGGACCCGTGACGGTGACGTTGGCGGGGGTGCCGAGTGGTGTTGATGGCGAACTGGTTGTGTCGAGCAACAGTGACCTTGGTAGCAGCAATGAGTTGCTGACGGTGTCCGGCGGCAACTTTTCGTCGGCGGTGTTCGACACGGGCAACGTGGGTGATTGCGGACTGCGCACGAGTACGGTAGCCATTAGTGCGGCACAGGTTGCTGGAGCAACGGTCAACGGTGTGCTCACACTGACGGTGTTGCCTGCGAATACTGTGGACGATTTTTGTGCCGAGTCGTACGTGGAAGTGTCGTTTTTGAGTGCCGACATGAACGCCTTTCTGTGTGTGTGCCCTGTGACAGCGTCGGGTGCAACGTGCGAGTTGGTGGATGCGTGTGCGTCGCAGCCGTGTTTCAACGGGGGCTCGTGTACCACGGGGCCGGGAGTGTATGCGTGTGCGTGTGCGGAGGGAACGACAGGCGACAATTGCGAGACGGACCTTGACGAGTGCGAGTCGAGTCCGTGTGCCAATAGTGGCACATGCGAAGATGCGCTTGGTGGATTTACGTGTCTGTGTGACTCGCTGTACTATGGCGCACTCTGTGACGAGTCGGCGTGCTTTTCGTCGCCGTGCATGAATGGCGGTGTGTGCTCGGCGTCTCTGGGTAGCACACTGTTTACGTGTACGTGTCCTGGTGGGTTCACTGGGGCGACGTGCGACGTGGCGCTGACAGTGTGTGATTCGTCGCCGTGTCAGGCGGGCGGTACGTGTGTGGCGGGTCCGGAGGCGTCTTTCTCGTGCGTGTGTGCTGCGTCGATGACGGGTGCAGTGTGTGACGAAGTGGTGGAGCTGTGTTCGAGCGCTCCTTGTGTGGGAGCCGGAAGCGAGTGCACTGAGGCGGGTGTGCTGGCACAGGAGCGTGTTGCCGAGGTGGGGAATGTTACATGGCTGTACTTGCCTGTCGCAGTGGACGTTGGCGAGAGTGTGGTTCTGGCAGTGGACGTGTCTGGAGCGCTGACGGGTGGCACACCAGTGATAGTGTCAGTGGGCGGGTGGAATGCGAGCGTGTTTGACAATGCCGCTTCGTCGTCTGTGGTGTGTGTGCAAGGCCGGCGTGCATTTGTGGTACCGTCGGCTGTGTTGGCGCAGGCGAATTACACCGTGCGTGTAAGTGTTTCGACAGCGGCTGGTGTGAGCTGCAACAGCGAGTATGTGTCGGTGACGATTGTATCTACGATGGCGAGTGGCATTACATGCGAGTGTGGTGCGGGTTTGACGGGCGTGGTGTGTGAAAGTGACATTGACGAGTGTGCATCGAGTCCGTGTGCGAATGGTGGAACGTGCGCGAACAAAGTGAGCACGTACGCGTGTGGCTGCCTGCCAGGGTTTACCGGAGTCGACTGCACGGCGAGCGTGGATGAGTGCCAGTCGTCGCCGTGTGGCGTGACGGGCCTGACGGGTGTGTGTTCGCTGAGCGACTACCGTGCGACAGAGGGTCGCGGTGGCGTGGTGGGTCCCGCACGATTGACGTTTACGTTTGAGCAGGTTCCGCCTGTGGGCAGTGGATATGTGGAGGTGACGTCGAATGCAGATTTGAGCACGACGATTGAGACACTGACTCTGGAGAGTGTCACTGCGCCGTCGTTTGTTGAGCGCATGTTTACGTCGGCGTTTGCAGGTGGTGACTGTGTGAACCGCACACATACCGTCCCACTTTCAGCATCGCTGCTGCAGCAAATGCGCGATGGCAATGGGACGGTGGCATTTGAGTTGGAGGTGTCGACGGCTGTGAGTGGCGGAATCTGTGGACATGAGCCGTCGGCGTGGGTCACGCTTGTGGCGGGTCGCGATGTGTTTTCGTGCGCATGTCTGCCTGGGTACACTGGCGAACTGTGTGACACGGTTGTGGGCGAGTGTGCCTCGACACCGTGTCAGTCGGGCGGTACATGTGTGACGGGTGCAGGTGCAACCGAGTACACGAGTCCCGTGACGTTTTCGGGCGCTGGACAGGTGTTGACAGTGGCGGGTGTGAGCGACGTCGTGGCGGAAGGAGCAGGAGCCATTGTGGCGGTGTCCGTGGTGCAGGCTGGCACAGGTCCTGTCATTGTAAGTGGCGGCAATGCCACGCTGACGGTGTCGCGCGAGCTCTTTTCATTGTCCACGCCAGCGTGTGTGACAACACTGGACACGTTTCAGTTGTCGGCGGGCGAAGTGTCGGCGATGACGTCGGCTGACGGTGAGTTTTCGATGACTGTGACGGCAAGCGCAGCGCCGCCTGTGTCGACGTGTTTCGGTGCGACGTTTGCGATTGTGAATGTGTACTCGCCACGATCGACGGGGAACGTGACGTGCCTGTGTGCGCCAGGTTATACGGGGGCCGCGTGTGAGATTGACATTGACGAGTGTGGGTCGTCGCCGTGTGTGAATGCGGGCACGTGTACGGATCGTGTGAATGGATTTGCGTGCACCTGCCTCATTGGGTATTCAGGTGCGTTGTGTGAGATGGACATTGATGAGTGTGCGTCGTCGCCGTGTGGAGCCAACAGCGTGTGCAACTCGGCGGCGTACGACCAGGCGGTGACGCATGCGGACACTTTTGGGGGGACGCAGACAGACTACACGTTTGCGGGTGTGCCTTTGGGAAGTGGATTTTTGGTGGTGACGAGCAATGCAGACTTGGCTGCGGCACAGGCGGAGTTGGTGGTGCAGTCGTCGCTGGGAGGATTCTCTGTGACGTTGTTCAACGGCACGTTTAGCGACGGACAGAACTGTGTGGGTCGGACGGCGCGTGTACCACTTTCGAGCAATGAGGTGTCGCAGATGCGGAGTGGGGATGGAATTGTGGTGTTGACGGTGACACCGTCAGTGTTTGTGGACGATGGAACGTGCTTTGGGCAGAC
>CALSCP010001778.1:9981-30515 GCA_943704425.1 Ministeria vibrans ATCC 50519
AGCAGCAGCAGCAGCAGCGGTAGCCGCTGCTTCTTCTTGGACGGCACGTTGTCGTGCGTACCAGGCAAGCATGGCCTCATCGGCGGCATACAGGCGCGGCACGACAACACTTGAGATGCTCACGCGTCGGTCAAAGAGAACACGGTCGCGCCACAGTCGCCAAATAGAGACAGGGTCGTCCTGCACGTAAAGCATCGCCTGCGCATACACGGTCACGTCTGGGGGATTTACAGGGTCGGCCACAGCCCCGAGTTCTGACACGGCGCGCAGTTGCCAATAGTGCGCCGATGCACCAAAGCCTTGTTCAATCAAGAGCGTGTCCCATGCCTTGCTGTCGCCTTGTGCCGACGCACGCAGCAGGCGCTGTGTGGGATCGCCCGTCGTGCTGTTCAGCGACATGTATGTGGTCGCACGTTGAAACGCCGCAGCCACCTGGGGGTGTTCGCTGCCACTGGAAGGAACACGCACACGCATGGCGGCTGCATAAACTAGCCACATGTCAACGAGGTCTTCGCCCCCAAGGGTTGGCAGTGCACTCAACGCCCTGTCCATCACGGCCATGATATCTTCGACAATAGAAGCAGAGTTGGCATCGACATCTACTCCCGTCAGCAATCTGTGCTGCCACAAGAGTGTGCTCCAAGGCACGTTGCGCAGCGCTCGCTCGAGCACCCTCTGTGCTTCGTCATACAATTTCTGACGAGTAAGGTAGGTCGCGTAGCGCAGCCACGCACGTTGCTCAAGACAGTGTACGCTCACGAGGCGCTCAAACAGGCAGCGCACACGACCAAGAGGCGTCTCTCCTCTCTCCACATACTCCAGACACTGGTCGCAATCGACATAGCGTACGCTCGCCGCGCTCAAATCTGCACAGGTTTGGGCGTCTGCCAAAACAGCGGCTGTCTGTAAAAGTGCCGAGACTGTCTTTACCGCAGTATCCTCGGGATTGCTACAAGCAGAAAGAGATAATATAATAGTAATTAGAAGAAGAAGAAGAAGAAGAAGAAGGCATCATAAGAATTAAGAAAAATAAATAGAAAGTCGTGAGCTGATATGTAAGGGAAAAATCCAACACATACTTGGCGAGGAGATCCGCAATGATCAAGGGACCTTGCTCAACATCGTAGACGGCATACTCAAGCGATCGCTTTACAATGTCGTCGGCATAGTTGACAACTTCAAGGTAGCGGCGCCACAGCGAAGGGACTACAAGGGCGAGTGAGTAATCGTCGGGCACTTGGTTGCGCTTTTGTACCGTTGTAGTCGTTGAGGGCAAGTTCGAAAAGTTTCCTCAATTCCTCAACTGAGGTTCCCACGCTCGACTCGTCCTCAATCCACTCGGTCCATAGCTCGACAGAGAGTGGAAACTGCTCTCGGAGCGCCTCACGCTGACGACGAAGCTGCAAAACGAGAGAGCGAACGGGTAACGAACGCACACGGAAAGACACGCCTGAGCCAGAGGCAGCGCTTACCTTGTCAAGCTCGCTGTACTTTCGGAGCACCTTGATCAGGGCCACGCGAGAGCTGTAGTCCGCTGGATTCTGTCGTACCTGTAAAACGTGAAAGCGACGAAATGTCAGAACGTCTTGTTCTTTTCCTTTTTCACGACCGTCTTTACCAGTGCCTCAGCCTGAGCAATAACTTCATCTTCGTTGTCGCTTTCGTCAGAGCTCGAACACGACGACATCAATAACAATCGAAGTAACTTGTAAACTATGTGTGTAAAACTATGATCAATTAATTCACTCTCCTCGTAATTTTACATTTAATTAATTATCGACACAATCAATTTTGTTGTCACTTTGGCGAATCGGTTCAACTCACTCGCGATGGATCTGACTGGGGGACGTGCGGCGAAGCCACAGCCGCTCTTTTGCCAATACGAACTGGTAAACCGTTTTGTTCGATCGCTTTGAAGAAAGAGCGCCTTATCCCTCGCCGTCTCTCTCCGGGTGTTCCATGTGGACACTGCACTGAATGGCGGGCTCTCTTGCGCTTTTCCACTTCTGGTTTCCCTTTTTTGTTTCGGTCTCTTTTTGATTGAATTTGGGATTCTCACTTGAAACAGCACTCTCGCTCTCTCTCTTCTCTCATCCTCGTGTGTTATTGTAGCCTGTCGACCCACCCATCCACTTTGCAGCCGTGTAAGTACAGAAGGAGAGCGAAAAATGTTTTATTTGTTCTTTATTTGACCTTTTCTTCTTCGTTGAGCGTTGTCTTGGGGCGGCTGTGTCTTTATCTACACGTCGTGTGTGGGCCACGTATGTGCCCCTGACATTTTTTTTTTTTTTTTGGTTTATTTGACAAAATCTGAAATATTTTTCGGTTTTTGATCTCAATCTTTGACTTCCAGTTACTGTTCAATCCACACACCCAGACTCACACACACGCACACATGTACGCACACACCTGGGGCGCCCACCCAAACTGCATTGGCTGTGAGTTTGCAAACCATTTTCGGACTTTCTTTTTTTCTGCCCCTTTTTTCGCATATTGCTCTCTTCCCGTCTCCTGCAGTCGCATGTCACGAGCTGGAGTGCAGGACATGGTGTTTGCGCGGTGTGTTTGATGCTGCGTGCGGGCGGGTGTCGGTCAGATGACTGATGACTCGGAGAGACTCTGTGTTTGTTTTGCACACACACTGTTATGTTATTCTCGGTTGTTTATCGCTTCATTTATTTCCATCTCCACAGATGTCACGGGAAGATGGATCGGAATGCAGCGGAAAAGCTGTTGGACGGAGAGCATGTTGGAACGTACCTGGTGCGCGAGAGCACCAGTTCACCGGGAGATTTCAGTCTGTCATTACGGTACGAACCTTAGAGTGAAAGACAGCGTGTGTCTCATTATTTTGTTTGCCTTATAGACTGAGCAGTTCAGTAAAACACTGGAAAATCTATTACAGTCCCGAAGGAAAGTATCACGTTGGTAAGACACCGAAAGGGAAAATAATGAAAGACAGACGCACCACTGAGTTTTTGATGTTTAGGGGGAACCGGATTCAACTCACTCGACGGATTAGTGCAAAACGGACTGGCAACACTTGAGCCACAGCAAATTCGCGCACCAAAGCCTAACCATACACCTCCATCACTGTAACTCCTTCATCTCATCTCATCTCTTTCTCTAATCACTTTGTTTCTCTCTCTCCGTCTCCTCTCTATCACTTTGTTTTTCTCTCTCCTTCACTTGTTTTTCTCTCTGCTTCTCCTCTCTGTCACTTTGTTTTTCTCTCTGCTTCTCCTCTCTGTCACTTTGTTTTTCTCTCTCCTTCTCCTCCCTATCACTTTGTATTTCTCTCTCCTTCTCCTCTGTATCACTTTGTTTTTCTCTCTCTTGCTCCTCTCTATCACTTTGTTTTTCTCTCTCCTTCTCCCCTCTATCACTTTGCTTTTCTCTTTCCTTCTCCTCTCTCTTTCTATGCTTGTGTGTGTGTTAGGGAGCTCTTAACTCACCAACAGACAGCAGGAGCGGTTCCTGAACGTAGTTACCGCAAACAAGCACCGCTAGGTAAACTATCGTATCACACATACACATCTGATCTGTTTTTATGTTTTTGTGCGTGACAGTGCCTGAGGAGCCCATTTACGATCATGCGATGAACTGCGGTCCAGTTCCTCCCCCCGAACTACCCTCACGCACTCAACGACTCACTCTGGACGATGTAACATCAGACCATCTGTTACATTTGACCCTCTTAACTCACTCTCATTCTCTTATCTCTGTGGTTCTCAGCCTCCTGCGCCAACGGCCCTCGGTGAAGCCCCTTTGCTGACCAGGCGCGTAGCGTCCAAGCGGGAAGTGAAGCCACACAACTTCCAGCAGCGCAGTGGGGCACAGCCCACCAAGTGCGATATCTGCCGCTCCATCATGCTCGCCAAAGTTGCCATCAAATGCGCTGACTGCGGTCTTAATGTCCATTTGGACTGTGCCCGCTCGGCCGAGGAGTGTCAGCCTCAAAAGAAACTTCTCAAACGCGGTATACTTTCGGATCATCCGTGAATGAGAGAGAGAGAGCGTGTGTGTTTGTAACACTGTCGCAAAATGTGTAGTTTTTGGGTCTGATTTGGTTGCGTATTGCAAGGCACACGAGGTGTCACTGCCGCACATTGTGACTGCATGCATAAACGAAGTGGAAGCCAGAGGTAACACTCACTCACTCACTCCACTCAACTTAACTAAATTCAACTCATTTAACAAATTTCAACTCGCACTGTCAACTCAAGAAAACCAACTCACTCATGTCATGCTGTGTTTAATTTTTCATCATGTTTTCAACTTCTCATCATACCCTCACTCTTATTTGTCTAATTCACTCCATAGAGCGAAAGACTGACGTGCGTCTTTTGCACTGACTTACTTTTACTGTGTAGGAATGACGGAAGAGGGAATCTATCGCGTCTCAGGAAACAAAGTTGAGATTGAAGCTCTTAAAAAACTGTTCAACAAAGGTACGCCCATGAAAAAGTGTCACTCATTGACACTACTATGTTCTTATAGAGCCCGAAATGGCAGTGATTCCTCCGACCATGGACATTCACGCAGTGTCGGGTGTGCTCAAGCAGTACCTTCGAGAGCTCCCGGTACCCCTTGTTCCGTTTGACCTCTACCGCTCCATGGTCAACGGCACTCGTACGTTTCCCAACGCCAACTCCAACCCGAATGACAACCTTAAATTTTTTTTTCTTATAGAAATTTCGGATGAACGATACCGCTCCAAACTCATGCGACAGGATCTGTTTGCTATGCCCGACAACCATTTTAGGGCGCTCAAGGCAATCGTTGGCCATTTGCGTCGCGTTGAGCAACTCAAGGTAGTTATTATACATTAGTAATTAATACGCCGCTCATTGACACACATATACGCACGTATACACGTATGTCAGATGAAGAACAAGATGACTTCGACCAATCTGGGAATGGTCTTTGGGCCAACTCTGATGCGCGAACAAGTGGATGATCCTCTCAAGGCTGTTTCGGTACCTCCTCAACTGTTTCTGCTCAACAAAGGGACTTCTCTCATCCTTGTTTTTTCTTTCTCTTTGCTTAGGAATCGAATTATCTGATTCAGGTCGTGGAGAGTTTCCTCTCGCACTATACGTTTCTGTTTCAAACCGATACACCTCAATAAAATACATAGAATGAAGAATCAAAAAATTAATCATAGTAATAATATTTTGTTCTCTCAGTGTGCGTGCTGTTCCTCGAATTCTTCGAATTCTTCGTACGCTCGCTGTGAGAGCGTATTTGTGGGTCTATGGGCGCCCCATCTTTTTGGAGTTAGTCTGTGGCGGAAGCATTGTATTACTCTCTTTTATATGTGTATTAATATTTCTCTCTCTCTCTCTCTTCTTTTGACTTCATTCCTAATATTTTTAATTATTGTGGATCTACATAGGTGGCTTAGGCACTTTATCTTCTAACTTCTTAGGGCTAGCCTATGGCTGAAGCATTGTATTACCCTTCATTTTTTCCTCCTTTGTAATAAAAATACAAATTAATCAATTTTAGTTTTATTCATATTCGCAAATGATTCCCATTGGACTGTCTGCTCGTAGAGCACTGTATACCATGAGTCGAAGCGAGCTGTGCAATTGGCGCTCTGTAGCGCAAGCGCAGCTCCGAAATGTTCTCGTGAAGAGCAATGAACGGGAAATCGAAAGCGACGCGGAATCGTGGTGGAACGTCAATATGCTGCTTGGCGAAGCCATCGACCAGCCTGGACTCTCCTGGTCAGATCTCATTGAAGAGCGCGCCGAGGCATCGTGGCCTGATACGCTGAGAATGCGACTGGATGTGTCTGAACTTGATGCGTTGTGGACCCGTCGATGCCGTGAACGCGTTCCCGTGGCTTACCTCGTGGGCAAAGCGTACTGGCTCGACCTGCAGCTTGAAGTAGAGCCCGGTTCGGTGCTCATACCGCGACCGGAGACTGAGATTCTTGCTTCGTTTGGTGTGGATGCGATCAAAGCGCGATGTGTGGACGAGACTCAAACGTGGATTGATGTGGGCACTGGGTCGGGAGCCATTGCCATTGCTCTCGCCCGCACTCTCGCAGAGCATTCACGCAGCCGTGATAGTCGAGTGCTCGCGACGGATGTTTCTCAGCGAGCGTTGGCTGTGGCACAGCGAAACGTCGCGCGGTACAACCTGGACCGGCTCGTGTGGTTTCCTTCGTGTGCCGCATCGCTCTTTGATGGTATTCCGTCGCATTACCGTGGAAAAGTAACGGGAATTCTATCAAATCCGCCCTATGTGACTGAGGGTGAGTATTCGAGTGGTGCGCTTGCGCCCGAACTGGTTCGACACGAACCCAAATGTGCTCTCGTTGGCACGGGTACAAACCCAGACGGACTCGATGTGGTGCGCTCGCTCGCTGAGCATGCCACCGAGTGGCTTGCTTCAGGTGCCCCGCTCGCCCTTGAGATTGGACACCAGCAAGCAGCAAGCGTGGTACAGCTGCTCAGCGGCGACTCGAGTGCTTACGAACGCGTGTCGGTCGTCAAGGACTTTGCTAACATTGATCGCTTTGTGCACGCGTATCGAAAATAACTGTCAAAACTCAATGAGACAATGACAAAAGTGTGTCATCATATTACCAACAAATGGTTAATTTTTTTTTTGTTGCGCAATAATACAATGAAAAATAATAATGTATTCTACTTGATAAGTTCTGACTTATGACTCACTTTTCATTATTATTTTGATTTTTGAATGACCGCGTTGGAACGAGACGACTCCAATGTGACCGTGGTCAACGACAGTCCGCGATCGTCGCTGTACTCGGCCAATGAAACGTGGGATGTGGCTGATAAGGAGTCCATCGAACGACACATCAACATGTTTCCCATGTCGGAGCCGCCGCCTGCCATGCCCCGTGCAACTATCCCTCAGCTGACTGAGCTGAGACGCGAAACAAGCGCCAACGGTTACCATCACGGGTTTGGTGAGACTCAACAAAAAAAAAACGTCTCGTTCGTTTGAAATGACCGCTCGTCTCTCTTTCTCTCTGCTTGTCTCTTTCTCTCTCTCTCTGTTTGTCTCTTCCTCTCGCCAGACGTTCAACGAATGGCCCGGTCCCGGTTAAAGCAGACGTCTCTGGTGTCGAGCCTTCTCTCTGGCTTTGCCATGGTTGCTCTTGTTGAACTTGACTTTCCCGGTTCGTCACTCTTCTTCTTCGTCCACATCATTCTTACTAATGTGTGTGTGTCTACATCGTACGGTACGCAGGAGGTGTCCCCAACAGTCTCGTGATGACCTTTACTCTCACCACAGTCATTCTCATTGTTGTCCATTTATTTGCCCTAATGGTATGCGCCCCAATAAATAGTACATAACCAGAAGACATTCAATCCAACCCATTACCCGTTTGCTGTTATTGTCCCTCTTTGTAGGTGAGTACGTTTATCCTACCGACAATTGACGCAGCAGACCACAGTCGGTATTTCCGTCCAAGATCATCACTCTCAAGCAACGGTATTCTCAAACACACACACACACACACACACACACACACACACACACACACACACACACACACACACACACACACACACACACACACAGGAAACTAAATGATGCGTTTGTTAGACTTGCGGAGTTTGGGTGGACCCGAAGAGCGATTCCGCAACTACATCACACTGGCATGGATGCTCTCAACGGGCATTGGGATCATTCTGTTTCTTCTTGACGTCGCACTCATTGCGTGGGTTCGTTTTTACCACATTCGGTACGATAGACAGAGAAGAGAAGAGAGAGAGAGGAGGGAGAAACAAACAAAGTGATAGTGATAGAGAGAAAGGAAGAGAGAGAGAGGAAACAAAGTGATAGCGATAGAGGGAGGAAGAGAGAGAGAGAGAGAGAGTAAACAAAGTGATAGAGATAAAGAGAGATAGATAGAGAGAGAGAGAGAGAGAGGAGGGAGGGAGGGAGGGAGAAAGAAACAAAGTGATAGTGATAGAGAGAGAGAGACGCACACAATTGAGTCAGTATCGTCTCCAATTAGTCAGTGTCGTCTCATTTCTCTCATTGTTGAATATAGAGATGTTGCGTACGCTACGACCGCCCTTGTCGTACCGCTGCTTGTCCTCTTTTTTGTTGCGGCCGTGAGCATCTACAAGCGCATTATTCTCATGCAACACGATGCCATGAGTGCCCTCTTTGCCTCCGTCCCTGTCTGAATGTTCGAAAATGTTGTAAAGTTGTGTGTAAAAAACTACGCTCCTCATTTGATTATTCATGTTTCGTTGATATGCAATCGGCCTCTGTTTATATTTGTTAAACAAATATTACTCAATGGGTTCTGGTGCAAAGGCGTGGAACACTCTTTCCCATTGTTGAAAATGAGAATTTATTCTACTGTTGATCACTGAGTGGCGTTGGCCGCGACGAAACATTTCTTACATCTCCCCCAGGGGGATAAAATGCTTCATAGTGCGTGTTGTTGGTCGTGCGCGGTGACCTGGCAAGGGTCTTGCCGACCAGTGAGTCGAGTCGGTGTCAGTACGCCGCTGGGGTGAGCACAGTGGAACAGGAAGTGCTCTGGGGCTCTCCAGCGGTGGTTGCTGCGATTGTTGTTGTTGTTGCTTGCAGTTCACACACGGGAACGGCTGCGCGCCCGACACTGGAACTTGTTGGCCGCTGCTCAAAGACTCCGACAGGAACGTTGAACCGAGCAAAGCCAGGGCTCACCATACACCATACCGAGGCGGATGCACGCCCGATTCCGGGTTTCACTATTCATTCTGCTCTCACGACAATACAAGTTTGTCTGAAGAGATGCAGTCGGTACGACACGCATCCGCAACATTGCAATAGTCCCCTGGGGAAGAGACGTGGGCCAGAACGGCCCCGCTTTTAGCCAGTGTGGCCTGTTTCATAAACACACACAATGATACGTTTACGAACATTCGCTTGCTTACGAGACATACTCCCCAGCGCAGCGTCCCCATTGATTTTTGACTCGTCTCTCTGTGTAGCTTCAAATTCGCGGCAAACGGATTCCTTTGGGGGAGCTGAAAGCGAAGCACAACCAAGTGAGGTTTTTTCTGCGGTTTCATGCATGTATGGCGAGCACCCGTACCGTAGGCGCAGCCGCCGCGACCCCCCCCCTCGCCAACCCTTTCCTCAGCGTCGACGACAGCTGCCTTCGCGGCAGTCTCTAGCTCTGCTTACCCACCAACAGCATCCGCAGCGGCAATGACCACCAATTCCACGCCTGCCGCGCCACCACTGCGTCTGCCACGTCTCATGCCCAGTCGCGTTTGCAAGGCCACCACAACGCCCACGACATCATCGCCGGAGGACAACAGTTCGACAACAGCCGCTCGCACTCTTGTGCGCTCCCCGAGTTGCCAGCGCAATCTCGCCGACGTCTCCTTCTCGACCGTTCCCAACAGATGCAGAAAGGCGTGGGCACCGGAAGCTTGCCATCGTTGACGGTGACAACGGCAACCCTTCCCTCCAAAAGCAACAGCCGCAACTCCCGCAACTCCCGCAAATCGACGACCCGTACAGCTTCATCTGCTACTTGCTCAGACTTCCTACCACCCATCTAGAGTCTGATTCCCCTGCGCGCCTTTTTTTTTTGTTTGTTTTGCGTGGAAAAAATAAAATAAAAAAGCACGTCTCAGAGTCTCAAAACCCAACTCTCTTTACCTTATAACTACACCCGTCTTATGACTCATTGATCTTGAGTTGCCGTATTACTCCCCTTTTTATCTGACAATGTCTCAAAATATAAAAAACGGTTGATTCACATGATTTGATGGCTCAGATGAGACGCGCGCTTCTGCGGACGAGGAGTATCCGCGCTGGGTCGTTTCATTGCAGCCACTGCAAAAATTCAATTTACATTATAATAATATTATTATTACTATTACTATTATTATTATCAACACCGTTTATAACAAACTTACGTTCTTCCTCGAGAAGAGTCTCCGCTTTGCTTTGACGTTGTGTCTCTTCTTTCACTTCATCGAGTACCATTCGCTGGCGCTGACGCTTTATCTCGAAGAATTTTGCTCGCAGATCATCGCCACTTTGCTCACTATGAATAAAAACATAATAATAATAATAATAATAATAATAAAGAAAATCAAGAGCTGTGCTCAATGACAAAACAAAACTAGACATTATGCAAAACAAAGAGCAGTACAATACTTCCGTTGTAGGCTTCTAGACGACAATGTCTCGAAAAAACCCATAGAGTTTTAATCACCATAGAACTACCCACTAACCCACTAAAACAAACATTGTAAAATCGGTTTCCCTCTCTCTTTGTTCTTTGTTCTCCCTTTCTTTTGCGCAATAGACTGTAAAATGCACAAAAAACGACGTACTAAAGGTGGACGCGACCAGTCAGCATTGAGTCGATCTGGGCGGTGCATTGTTCTCCTTTGTGCTGCAGCGTCGACAACTCGTCGCTGCGACGCTGCTGTGAAGCTTGCATGTGGGCCACTTCGATCTCCAGAGCACGTCGTTCCATCTCTTTCTCCTCAACACGCTGTTGCAGCTCGATGTTTTCTTGGTTTGCTGCAGAACAGCGAGAATGAGAAAAAGTGCGACGAAAACAAGACGTGAACGAATCTCGTTTTTGGTCTTCAAGTGCATGCGACAGAACAGCGCGCTCCGCCCAACACAGAGTCCGTCTGATGCATCTTACGACTTACTGGGCTCCAGTTCAGTGGAAAGCACGCGTGCGGTCTCGTCGTTGAGCTTCTTGATGCGGTCCGAGTGCGATGCGTTCTCTGTCGGATTCTGTGTTGAATACACGTTGCACAGTCTTGTCCTCCTACCTTGACGCATCGAATCTAATGTGGCTTTGACTTGCGAGGCAAAATCGGTTGAGTTACTCATATTTTTTGGGAGAAGACAGATAAAAATAATAATCGATTTTGATTTTTTTGAATTTCGATCAATTTATTTGATAGTTTGTTTAACAGTTTTGTTGCAATGGACATTGACGACGACGATGCGCAACAGGGGTACAAGTGGGAGCAGGAATACCAACACACCTGGTAAGCGTGTGGACTTCCAAAACAGCGTTTCGCCAACCGTTCCCTTGTCGACCCCTCTGCTCCTTTCCAGGGACTCTGTGCAGGAAGATGCGTCGGGATCGTTGAAGTATTCGATTGAGAAGCTTGCTCGAGCCCGACGAAGACGGTGCGTTGTCTGGAGAGAGAGAGAGAGAGGGAGAGAGAGAGAGAGAGAGAGGTCTGTTCGTTTCTGTGTTCTTCGCTCACCCGATTGCATTTTCTGGTTCTCTCTTTCGTCGCCAGACTGCAGCAGAATGCGGTGGCAGTCCGACGAGGAATGATGCGGCACGTGTTTATCATCGTGGACACGTCGATGAGCATGATGGACGCGGACATGAAGCCCAACCGGCTCGAGGCAGTCATCGCCATGCTGAAGCCCTTTCTCACCGAGTTCTTCCACCAAAACCCCATTTCGCAGGTCGGCATCATTGCCACCAACGAGTGCAAGGCAGAGCTTATCATTGAGCTAAGCAGCAGCACGGAGCGCATCTCGGCTGCCATTGATGCCATGGCAAAGCGAGTCAGCGACCGAGTCGCAGCACACGGCGCAGAAACAGGTATGAGTGGTCTGCTATTTTTTGCGTGTCTGTGAAACAACCATTCGTCTTTTTTCTTCTTCTTTGAGAGTAGGCTTGGGCCAACCCTCGTTGAAAGCCGCTTTGGAGTGGGCGCACCAGTGTCTGTGTAGTGCGCCAGGCCATGCAAGTCGCGAATGCCTTGTCATCTTCGGCGCTCTCACAACCTGCGACGCTGGCGACATTGAACAGACTATCAACACACTAAAAGTATGACACACACACACACAAAGAGAAACGAAAAAAACCTCCCCCCATTGCGTCATGGTACAGGAGTCACACGTGCACTGCAGCGTCCTCCACGTGTGCGCACAGCTGCACATTCTGCAGCATCTCACCACACACACATCGGGTGCATTCCATCACATTGCGCTCGACGCAGACCACTTCCAGTCCCTCCTAGCCC
Source organism: Ministeria vibrans ATCC 50519 (assembly GCA_943704425.1). Classification (NCBI taxonomy): domain Eukaryota; class Filasterea; order Ministeriida; family Ministeriidae; genus Ministeria; species Ministeria vibrans. The sequence continues at coordinate 21,999 of CALSCP010001778.1, forward strand.
GTCTTGTTTCTCCTCCCATTGCTGATAAGCTTGCAAAGGCTGCACTTCTTCAAATGGGGTTTCCCCAACGACTCATTTCCAATACTCCCTCTCTCTGTGTCTGGTAACAATCATTCAATATTCAATCAAACACAAAGGCGGTTTTACTGATTTTTTGTGTGTGTACACAGCCACTCAAAACCGACACTCATTGGCTATTTCTGTCCTCAATGCGACTGTAAATACTGTGAATTACCAGTTAGCTGTAAAACCTGTGGACTCACTTTAGGTACACTACAAGACACAAGCAGAAAGAGAGTTATAAAGACAGCTATGTTTTTATTTTAGCACAATCGTCTCATCTCGCTCGTTCCTATCACCATTTGTTTCCCTTGCGAATGTTTGATGAAGTATCTCCCGAGAAACGATCGGTGAATGAGTCTCAGTGCTCTGCGTGCGCCGCATCATTTGAAGACCATTCGTCCTTTAGGTACCAATCACACCCACACACCCACACCCATAAGCAGTGCACTATTAATTATGTTTTGTGTGTGTGAGTGTATGCGTCTCATTCTCTTTCTATCACTTTGATTTCTTGCTATCACTTTGATCTCTTTCTATCACTTTGTTCTCTTTCTATCACTTTGTTCTCTTTTTATTACTTTGTTCTCTTTTTATTACTTTGTTCTCTTTTTATTACTTTGTTCTCTTTTTATTACTTTGTCTCTTTTTATTACTTTGTTTTTCTCTCTCTATTCTCTGTTTCTTTCTCCCCTCTCTCTGTCTTTTTGTCTGTTTGTCTGTCTGTCTCTGTTCCTCTTCCCTTCCACACACACACACACACACACACACACACACACGCCTTTTCTCTAACGCTCTGTCGCACTCTCTCTCTTGTCCTGCCCCCGTTTGTGTGTGTGTGTCAGATGTCCACAATGTGCCTGTCACGTGTGCGACCAATGCGATGCATACGCACACGAGTCCCTCCACAACTGTCCCTCCTGCGGTATTTGCGTGGTCGACAGTGCCACTGTCACTTCATAGTATCACACACACACGCACGCGCTGTCGGGGTTTGTACACTTCTATGATAGATACATAAGTTTATCGAGTTCACATTTACATAATTATGAAAACAAAGTAGAAGAAAAAAAGGGAGAGTCAAAAGAGGGATTTCAGGTCAGACGCATGAGCAATAAGCTCACGAGACTCACTGGGATCAACCACAATGTGATTGAGCTTGTCCATCAGATCCAGCAAGCGCATTGTCGTGCGGTGCGCGCGACGAACCCCCCCAAGCTCCTTGAGCGCCGTGACAGCGTGCACTCGCATGCGGGCGCCCAGGAGCGTCTCCGGCGGTGTACACAGCATTGCCACCAAGTATTCAATCACACTGTACCGCGCCATTTTCATTGCAAGCTCCTCTTGTTGCTCTGCTAAGTTGCTCAGTGTCGCAGGAGTGTCGCAGCCGCTGTACCGCACCGCCACCTCAGCGCCATCCGAGAACGGCGTCCCAGTCCCGCTGCTTCCGTGCGCTTCCGCACCAGCTCTACCAGCATCTCCAATGCACCTGTGCGACCTACAACACTGCAAGTGTTCGCTGCGCCGGACGCGGTCAGTGCGCGCAGCAGCTCAGCCGCACCACACTTCCGCCACACTGCACCTCAATGGCAAGGAATTCCTCCTCATCCTGTTCTCCCCTCTTCGGCGTCTCGCGTCGTGTCAGCAGCTTAAAAATAAGCTCCAGACGAGCCACGCTGCTCAATGTGGGGCGTATCGCGCTACTCTCGGTCGCAATGCGTCGTAGTCGCTTCAGCGCCGCACTCAACTGCTGATCAGCCTCAAACATCGCCACAAGGTCGGGCACCGACTGGTCTACCTCATAGCCCACGGGTGCCTCTGTGAGCGCCTACATCCACAACGACCGCACTTCTTGCAGCAGGCACGACTGCGGAGGCAGCACATGCGACAGGGTGCCACACACACCGCCGCACCCTTCGCCCATCCACTCCTCCAACAGCTCCAGCAACGCACCAAAGACACCCTCAACAGCACCGCCAATCTCGGTGGCGTGCACTGCAAGAGTGCGCACAACATGCGATCGAGCAGAAACGGAGCGTGACGAGCTCAGATGCACCCTTGCAAAAAAAAAAAAAAACGCAGCAGTGCCACCAGTCGACACACACTGTCCACCGCCATATCTTTGAAAAGATTCTTTGCTGGCGAGTACGCACCCAGGAGCATTTCCTCCTCTACCTTAGTGTACTCTCGCGAAAACACCCCCGCAAGCAGACACTCGTGCAACGCTACAGATGCATCGCAGTAGACGGCAGTCCTGTCACACTCCGACGCAAAGACGAAAATGAAAAAGTACGAAATGAAACTGATCTTTGGATAATTATGTTTAACGGTGCTAAAGAGGTGGCGACGAGCTCAATTATGAGATTGCATACTGCCACTCTCAGTTCCGGACATGGGGTCAATAACAGCATTGATTAGGGCGGGCCGGCGCAGGGCAAACGCAGCACAGCACGCCGCATATACTTCGTCGGGTGTCTCACAATGGTACCTGGAAAGCCAACACAAAAACATTTTAGATGCAATAGCGAGAAGCTTTCGAGCAATTAGTTTGGTTGTCTGACCCATCGCCTTTGACAGATTCCATTAGACGATCGTAGCGAATGCCCTCGACAAAGACGGTGGGGGAAGGATCACCTTCAAAGCGAGAGCCATCACGCGCACCGCCATAGATTCCACCATTGTTAAACACAATGACGACACAGGGTAGAGCATAGCGCACAAGTGTCTCGACCTCCATTCCACTGAAGCCAAACGCTGAGTCACCTTCAACCGCAACGCAGATGCGCTCGGGATGGCACAGAGCCGCAGCCACAGCAAACCCCAGCCCCACGCCCATGGTGCCCCACGTGCCTGCGTCCAAGCGCTGTCGCGGCACCTCATGCGTGAAGATGGTGCGCCCCAGGTCCATTGTGTTGGCCCCTTCGCTCACTAGCGTGAACCCGTCGGGCGCCAAAGACGCTGCCAGTGCCTTGCGGATAGCCACTAGCGCTCCTTGATGCGACATGGGCGCCCGTTCTTCATGTGTAGCCAGAGCCTTCCCCATCTTGCCCACATTAATCGCCACTTTGGCGGCAATGGCCGTGCGCCACGCACCTCCCACTGCACACGAGCCGACAGAGAGTGCTGCGCCACAGAGCGGTGTGAGCGCTGCTACAACTGTAGGTGCATGGCCGCAAAGCTGCGTGGACGCAGATACAGTCACGTCGACATCAACTACGATAAACTCGCAGTCGGGGTGCCATTTGGGTGCGTCGCCAAAGTGTAGAAGCCAGTTGAGGCGTGCACCAACAACCAAACAAACATCGCACTGTGCTAGGACCAACGATCGCGCTGCACCCGCGTTGCGCGCGTCACTATCTGCCACAACACCCTTGCCCATAGGTGTTGCCACAAAGGGAATGCCCGTCGCCTCGACAAAGTCGCGCAGAGCCTCCTCGGCGCGACTCAGTGCGGCACCCTTGCCAAACACAAGCAGCGGTCGTTCGGCGGCACACAGTCGCGCGGCAGCCGCTGCCAGCTGTTCTGTGAGACTGTCCGAGAGAGGCAGTGCAGGACTGGGCGACGCCGCGGCAGCCGCAAGCGCAGGCGAGTCAGCAAGACCCGATGCATCGCGGTCAATGCGTTCGCGGAGCACATCCGAGGGCACATCAATGTAGGCGCTTCCAGGCACGCCAGTCGACGCGGCGTTAACCGCGGCACGCACAACACGCACCAGATCGTCGGCACTCGTCACCCGTTCGGCGTACTTGGCGTGAGGCGCACACAGCGCGACCTGGTCGAGTTCTTGAAACGCGCCGCGTCCAGCAACGCGCGAGTCGCAACTCCCACTGATCATAATCATAGGCCAGCGATTGGCGGTCGCGTGCAGGATGCCCGCAAGGCCGTGCACCGCACCAGGCCCGCTGACGGTGAGGAGTGCGCCCGGGACGCCCGTGAGAAACCCCACGGCGCATGCCGCGTACGCCGCCGCCTGCTCGTTGCGAAACGACACAAAGCGTATCCCGCGCGCTTGGACGGCCGGTGCAAGTGCCGTCACCGGAATGCCCACAACACCACACATGTAGCGGATGCCTGCTTGCTCCAGCGCCTCTGCCAGGACGTGAAAGCCGCTCATTGTTTCCTCTGTCATCGAATCAAAAAAAGAGTAAAACAGAATGAATAGTAAACACCACAAAAATATCAGAATGATTTATTTTTTCTTTTAATATATTTCTAGAGTTTCGGTTGAGTTTGCAAGGCGGTCTGGCTGTCAGGCTGTGTCTTTGCGTGGTGACTGTATCAATCATTAATAAATGGGTTGTATTCTTCTTCTTCTATTTATTTTCCTTTATAATAATATTATTATATGGGTCTACGGGCGGCTCAATGAGCAATGGGGTTAGTCTATGGCGGAAGGATTGTATTATTCGCTTGTGAATAAACTTTTATACTTCATTTCTTTTTTAATTATTATTATTAAAATAATTATTATAATAATTTTTTTTTTATACCTTCAAAATTTATTAAACCTATCAAATGATTTCAATGACCCGAGTTTCGCGCTCATTAGTTGATATTTTGTAAGACAATGTAGGAAAATCTTGTATTGGAATAACTCATTCGCTCTCTCTCTCTCTCTCTCTCTCTCGCTCTCTGTGACTTAGACATCACCAGACTCATCGTCACGGCCTCCAGCGCGTGTGTCACGCAGCACAAGAGAGGGACGCTTGCGTCGTTCATCAAACACAATGGTGGGGGTTTCGGTGCTGGAACCACGCGTGACAGGAATGGGTGCACCAGCGCGCGAGGGGTTGCGTGAGCGGGCGCGCTTGGCAGCTGCCAAGACGTTCTTCTCGCGACGGTCGTCCTCCTCGGGATCCGAATCGTCGTCGTAGGTGGCGTCGGCGTTGGCATACACAGTGCCGTGGCGGTCAAAGGGCGAGTCGGAGTCGAGGGCGTCCATGGTCATGGCACCAGCCAGATAGTTGTTCTTGGCCGTCTGTGCTTGGTTGCGACGCTTGCGCACCATAAAGAAGGCCACAATGGCAATGAGAGCAATGATGCCCACCACCGCACCAACAGCAGCGCCAATGGTCGCCGAACCACTTCCCGACGATTGGCCGCTGGTGTTGCCCTGACCCACCGAGATGGACGTGAGGTGGGTGCACGTGCACCCCACAGTGCCGGCAGGTGCGGTCGCCGTCTTGGAGCACCCGTTAGTGAGCCACGCCAGCCGCGTCGTGTCCCAATAGCGGCACTCCAGCGCAGACGCCAGAGTACCCACCGGCACTGCAATGTACACCGTGACGCCATCGTTGAAGTTGTCCACGCTGGCCAGTGTCAAATCGCCAGCGGAGTCGAGCGAGTACACATCGGCACTCACCACTGAGCCCACAGGCGCAAACTCAAGACTGCTAAACGGACTGACGTCGTACGTGATAAGCTGCACTGTAAACCCAACCACATCGGCCGAATTGCGACGGCGATTGCCCACCGACTGAAGGTACTGCATGAGCGACGGAGGCACACTCACCATGTCACCACTCGCCGTCTGGATGTCCGTCAGCAACGATGAGAGTGTGCCCGAGTCACTCGATTGACACGCACGCACGGCCGTTGCTATGCCCACCGACACACCACCACCGCAGACCACGTTGAGCATCGTCTGCTTGAGCGCGTCCTGCAGACCCGCCACGACAGTTTCGGCATTTTGGCCCGCCACCGTCGCGTTTGCGGCGGCCGCTGCGCGCACAGCGGTCAGCACGGCCGAGCCCATTGCAAGCATGTCCGACAGTCCTGTCGTGCTGAAGCCCGAGCCGGTGCTGGACGCGGAGAGAACCGTGTTGACACGCCCCTGCACCGCCTGGAACACATTCACCGCTTCGCTCGCAGACAGAGCCGGTCCGCTGCTTACCAGCTGCTTACCAGTGGACGCAAGCGACTCGGCGTCCGAAGGCGTCGTCGACATGCTCGCTCCTGACGTCGTCAGGCTCACAAACTGCTGAGCCAGAGCCGACTTCTGCGACCCTGACAGACCCTGGGCCGAGTTGGCTGCCGTTGCGTAGTTGCTAAACTCGGCCGTGTCGCCATTGTTAAATGCGGTCTCTGCCTCGCCCACGAGCAACGACACTGCTGCAGCCGCACTCGACGGTACTGTGACGGCCACACTAAACGAGACGGTTGTCTTGGCACCCGTCGTACCCGCTAGAACGTCCACTGTCAGCGTCACCGACAGCGCAGTGGTGTTGCGCAGCACAAACGTCTTTGAGGCGACACCGGCGGCCGGGCCAAGCGCACCGCCGTCCTGGTCGTAAAAGACGTACTGCAGCGCAAAGTCGGAGGTCCAGCCAGAGCACGATACGGTCAAGTCGGTCGTGAGCAATTCGACAGGGTTCAGCGAGGGCACACATGAGCCGCCCGAGGGCACACCGACGGTGGTTACATCGTATGTAGCAAAACCAACGCGACCCGCCAGGCTCGTCACGTCGACGCGAAGAGTATACGTTGTGCCGGATGCAAGCGCACTGGGGTTGATAGCAAGATTGCGTGTTCTCGTGCCAAGCGGTGCCACAGACACCTGTGACAGCGTCAGGTCGAGCGACGACCAGAGCACCGTTGCATTCGGGAACAGGGTCGTGTTGTAGGCAACAAAAAGTTGCACTTGACTTGAGGGTGACACAAGACCCGAGTGGACAGGGGAACCAATGGTGATGGAGGGAACCGGAGTAGGCAACTCAACGAGTGTCATGGTCACCGTGGCCGAGGCAGAGCGACTTGTGGCGCTGTGAGCAACATTGAGCGTGAATGTGTACACGCCCGGCGCGAGCTCACCAGCAGCAACCGTCGCTGTTCTGGCGCTCGCAAGGCTGAGAGAGCCACACGTGCCCCCAGCAGACACGGGCGCACACGACCATGCGTACGTAATGCCAGTTTCCGCACCGTCTGCAGGATTCTGATCCGGATCAACAGGGGAGGCAGCAGTTAGGCCAAACGACGAGCTTGTCGTGGCCGAACGCGTCGAGCCGCCAACAATACCGGCAACAAGTGCAGCATGGCCAACTGTGAGCGAAGTGGAAGCAGTCGCACTTGCACTCGTCGCCGTGTTGGTCACTACCACAGTGAAGATATACGTGACGCCGGTGGAGGGGAGCGTATACGCCGGAAGGACCACCGATGGCGAGCTTGCCGAGAAGGAAGGAATGTTGGGCGAGACTGACCAGGCAAAGGAGAGAGGCGCCGCGGTGGTCGTGCACGCGAGAGACGAAGCAGTGGCGGAAATGACGTTAACGCTGCCGCGCAAGACGTTGTTCTGAGATGGCGACATGGAGAGCGACGGAGCGGGAATGGCTGCTTTGGTAACCAACTTGGAGGTGAGCGTGGACGAGGCGCCAAGGAAGGACGTGATCTGCAGGCGAATGTGGTAGCTGCCGCTGGGAAGCTGCTGAGCGGTCAGGGCAGCAATGGGACCGGACACGCCGGAGAGCACAGTGCTAGCAGCCGATACATCCTCGGAGGCCACAGCGACAATCGACCACGACCACGTCATTGAGCGTGTCGTAAAGATGGGTGACGAGCCAACAAACGAGGCACCTTCGCAGCTGCTGAGCACTGAGGGGCCGCTGATGGCAGCGACGGGTGTGACCGCAGTGGCGGGCGCAGCCATGGCGACCGACAGCGCACCGGCAAGCGCGGAGCTTGCATAGATGCGACGGAAGTGCCCAGCGAGCGTGCTAAAGGTGTTTCCGACCACAATGGTCGGTGATGTACCAAGTTGCACCGAAATCTGTGTTGGAGACGTTTGCCGACACGACGGCGATGTGCCAAGCAGACTAAGAGTGGCGGTGTCGATGAATTCGCAACTAATAGCACCGGTCGGCGTATCGAGTGCGGTGTTAAACAACAAGGCAACAGCGTCACCGAGTGAGCTAAAACGGGCCGAGACAAGCGTGGGAGGACTCAAAGGAGTGCGCATAACGGAAAAAGGCGATCCTTGAATGGGAACGCCGTTGACGGTGATGCCAATAAGCGACAGCCCAACACCATACACGGTAAGTAGGCCAGAGACAGACGCGGTTGTCGGAGACGCAATAACTTGCGTGAGAAGGGGAGACGTCGGACTGGGGAAAGCGTTGATAGAAACCTTCGTACCATTCACATTCATGCCAAGAACCACGTTGGAGCTGTTATACGGAACGCCAGTCTGTGTGACGAGATGTAACGTGAACGACGAAGTGGTCCCCGACGCTTGAGACGCCGGTGAAAATGCCGAACCAGAAACATACGACATACCAGGACTGAGAATTGGAATAAGCGGAACGAGAGCGAGAGACGCGGCTAATCCTTGATTGGTTGCAGAACCAGGATATACGGCGCGCGACGCACAGTAGCCAGGCTGCTGCGACGCCCACTGCATGTTCGACGTGCTGCCCACGAAGCGCATTGTCGCATACGACGTGTGGCCCACAAACGACGCCTGGC
>CALSCP010001783.1:0-16610 GCA_943704425.1 Ministeria vibrans ATCC 50519
TAATAATAATAATAATAATAATAATAATAATAATAATAATAATAATAATAATAATAATAGTAATAATAATAATAATAATAATAATAATAATAATAATAATAATAATAATTTTACTTTTTGGGTGTTTGTAGCGCTCTCTCAATCATCGCACAGTGGAATGTACACTGGCGGACAGTCGACTACCTGGCGCGAACCAAACGTAGCCCATGATCCCGCCCTTGACATGCGTCTTAATGCCATTGCCGTCGACAACGCAACGGATGTATAGAATCAATTTCAACTATTATTATTATAATTCATAACGAAGGAATAAAGGAAGCAAAAAGTTGTGTTTTTATTTCTTGCCCCATCCGCCCCAAAAGGAAAGCACATTGCCAAGAATGCCTGTCTTCTCCACACGGTGCTCCACACTCGGCAGTTCCACATGATTCAGTGCCAAATCTGGAAAAAAAAAGAAAAAAAAAAGGAGGAAAAAAGGAACAAAGATAAGTAAATTAATATTAAATGCGTCGCTCAAGATTCAGTTCTTACCGAACAGCAATGGCTTTGCGTTGACGGGAACAAAGGCAGGTGGGAAGGCAATGAGGGAAGAATCATTAAGATTGAGATTGGGTGGGTAGTCGTCAAGGGCCTCGGCGAGGGCTCGCGAAGGCCCATCGGCCACTGAGACAGCCGACGACACACCCGCCATGGCCGCCTCAATCTCGCACCCAATCTAAATCAAAAAAAAAGAAGACAGTGTAAATGAGGGTCAAATAAATGTATTATAGATTGTGTGTGTTACCTTGGAGGAGCGAGCGCCGTTTGCGACGGTGACCAGAGCAGTGCGTTCACGGGCAATGAGCGCCGGATCGCCACAGTCGTCGCACGCCGCAATGGCCTCAGCCGCATATGTCGCCGTGCGGTCAAACAGCGAAAAGGCCTCAGTGAACTTTTGCGTGTCGGCAAACACCTCGGCGACATAGAGACAGCGGAAGGCCTTGAAGGTCGCCTCCTTGGCGGCGGCAAGCGCAATCTGCGCCCCAACCAGATGGCGCGTGTCGACTCGGTCGGCCGACAGCGACAGCGACTCGAGTTCGAGACGCAACGAGTGTGCACACTGCATCAATGTGTCGTACAGCTTCACAAGTGCCTCGGGACGCACGCTCCCGTCGGGTGTCTCGGTCGCATGCGCTGCAGTCGCCTCACCACCATTTCCGTCCTTCTTGCCAGTCCGCTGTGCCTTCTGTGCCGCCTTGAGAGCTGTCCACGCCGACGCAAGCGACTCGGCCAAGTGCACATCGCGGTTCATGGTCTCAGTGTAACGCATGCACGTCGCATACGACACAAGCTCATTCAGCAGTCCCAGTGCCTTCCCCTTGTCCGCCACGCCAGTGCTCTATTAAAGCACAAAAAAAAAATCAATATCACTTCCGCTACACGTGTCTCTTGCATACGGAATCGAGCGAGCGGCGCTCCTCCTTGACCGTCTGCAGCAGCTCCACAACAGCGGCAATGAGATTGTCGCGCTCCGTCGCTTGCGCCGTCACGACCACTGCCGTCGTGGCGGCGGTCGTCTCACTCCCTTCATGTGCGACCACTTCGCCTCGCAACTCATTGACCTTCACCAGTGCCATGCGCGTTTGCGCACTCCGGATGGGAATCTCACGGCCAATGTGCGTCACACTGCAAATACACAATGAGCGTGTGACAGTACAGGTGCGTGTGTTGTTACCTTGTCAGTGACTGTGCTTCGCGGGCGTGCGCCTCACGGAAGACCGACTCCAATTTGGTACTGAGCATCTCCAGCACTTGAGAAGAAGCCGCCCTGAACAAAACAAAATGAGTGCAAACTGCAAAAATGTGAACCTTTCATACTTTTGGCGCATTTCCAGGAGCTCCTTGACATCGCCCTTGCGACTGAGCTTGTGAGCACAAAACTTGATGGACGGCTCAATGTCGGACAGACGCGCGTCATACGCATCGCGCACCCCTGCAGAGCCCGCCAGCGTGTCCAAGAGCGCCTTGGCCCGCTGGAAGTGCTCGAGCGCTTCTTTAAATCGGTCGTGGTCAAACGCCATTGTCCCTTGCATCCTATTGTGTGTGAGTGAGAGAGAGAGAGAGAGAGAGAGAGAGAGAGAGAGAGAGAGAGAGAGAGAGAGAGAGAGAGAGAGAGAGAGAGAGAGAGAGAGAGATTGGCTGACGGCCAGACCAGTGACGTGATTGGATTCTTCGTCATACATTGCGAAGTCGCTTGGACTGCGCATGTGAGTCTGCGTCGTCACAGTCCCGACTTCGCTTTGCCCCAAGCACCATATCGGCCCCCTCATTGGCCAGTCTGTCGGCCATGGCATTTCCCTCTGAGCTCGAGTGGCCTTTGACCCACTCAAAGGTGGTGGAGTGCCCTGCGCGTGTGCGAGCCGTCATGGCGGCGTCCACTCTGCGCCACAGGTCTTGATTCGCCACGTCGCCCTGGTCTGCCCGCTTGAACCCCCTATTTTTCCAATTTTGAAGCCATTCTGTCGCCTATCATACAAGATGTAAGCAACGAAACCTATGACCATGGTGTTCCCTTACTCCTTTGACGACGTATGAGGAGTCGCAGTAGATTTTAGCGTCGCCTAGCGAAGGCGTCTCCATAGCTGCAATGATGCCCATGAGCTCGCCACGGCCATTGGTCATGCGTCCCGTCGGTACTGGCCCGGCTGCATTGCGCGCGTCACCATGCCCAAAAAACACTCCGTAGCCAGCACGACGGTCGCTCGCGGGACCCTTGCAACTCCCATCCACATACACTGTCTGCTGCCCACCGCTTGCTGCTGCGCCGCCGCACTGTGGCGCTGTCCGCGTTGACCCGCTTCGAGAGGCGCTGCTGCGTTCGTGGCGCGCTCGGTCGTAGTCCGCAATGGCGAACGTGCGCGACTGTGTCTGCGTCTCACACAAAGCGGACGCTTGAGACACAGACGGGCGTGGGGGCGGGCGGGGTCGAGGGGGCCCCCGGGCGGCGCACGGCAGCGGTTGCAGTCCATCTGACGATGCGCGGCACCCCACAAACGCCTCGGCGGCTGCACGGGTCGGGAAGCTCTTGAATCTAGCCCCCGGATACCCATGGACTTGGTCGCTGCACTCTTCCCTACAAACATCGACGAGGTCACATTCTGAACGTTCTTTTTTCACTTCCCTTATTCCCTAATCCAGCACCTTACCATGTCTGAAACACCCCTGTCAAGCGCCCATTTGCGACAGCGTAAAACTTTAGTTCTTTGCGGCTGCGGCCCATTGCAAGGAGAGCAGAGGAAATGATGACTGAAGGTCTAAATCACTCTAAAGTCTAAACTCTAAAGTATTCGGAGCGAAAACTGAAATGAAAACGGAAAAGGAAAGTGAAAGTAGTGAACGACTGAAACTGTGAAACTGTCTGAAAGTAGTGAAGCTTTTTTTTTCGTTTTTCACACTCAGTCTGTCTCAGTGATCAGTTGTTCAGTAATCAGTCGACACTCGACAGTCGAACACACCTTTTGAGATGATCACATGGCAGCTGGTTGCTGTTGTGCTGTGGCAACTGATTGCTGTTGCAAGCACTGTGGAGGCGGTTCCTATTCCGGCAGACTGGCAGAAGCGCGTCAACGAAGCCAAGATGATATTTTCTGCTTCGCCCGCCGATCCCGGCTACGCGCCATACGTTGGCAACGGGTATGTGGCGGCTGGACTTGATCTAGACACGTGTTACATGGCTGGCGTCTTCAATGGATATCGCAATGGTACAAAAGTGAGATAGAGAGTCAACAATGAATTAACATCAACAACAGTGACTCCCTCACACCGCGCCGCAATCCCGTCGCCAATGCGAGTCAGAATTCAGGGGCCTCCGTCAACTCCCATTGGTGGAGCCTTGGATGTAGAGCGCGCTATTTATTTCAACAGATCGCGTTTGCACGACGGAAGGTTTGTTTGTTTGACAGTTGTGCAATCACAGTAATTCACACACACACACATTTTGTATCTCTATCTCGCTCCAGCGTCATTGAACAGCGGTGGTATGCGCATCAGACGAAACGATCGGTACTCGTGTACGAGGTGGGGGTGCTTGAGTTCGGCTCGGCCACTGAGGTGACGCTGCAAATGGATGCGACGCTGCCGCTGAACAACACCAGCACCAACGGGGACTTTACTCCGTCGCACAACGTGACCCACCAGTATGACAATGTGTACGTGTGGCAGGGCACGACACGAGAGGCAGAGACTGCGCAGAGCACCTCGCGGACGGTCGCCATGGCGTTCCAGGCGGTACCCTCACAAGTACTTCTGACGCGCAGTCTGAACAACACGCGCTTTCTCAATGTGTTCTTCTCGGACCTTGACTCGAGTGCACCCGACAAAGACGCCTTAGCACTTCTTGCGCTACTTGCCTCGGTGTCTTCGGAGGCGCTTGTCGAGTCACACGAGCAGGCGTGGCGTATGTTGCACGACGAAGGTGGCATCGACTTGGTCGCCGCCAACGTCACCATTGCATCCACGGTGAACAGTTCGCTCTACTATCTGTATTCGTCTGCTCGCGCCGACTGGCCCTACGGTCTGAGTCCGTGCGGCCTGTCGGGGCCCAACTCGTGCTACCACTCACATTCATTCTGGGACACGGAGACATGGATGTACCCAAACTTTTTGCTGCTTCGTCCCTCGGTAAGCCCGTCGCTGCTCGAATACCGTGCGCGCCGTGTCGACGAAGCCAAGGAGCGGGCACGTGTACGGGGCTGGGAAGGTGCCAACTGGCCGTGGGAATCAGCGTTTACGGGTGTGGACACAGTTGTTGCGCCCAATATTGAAGGGAAATACGAGCAGCACATTTCGGGCGACATTGTGCGTGCCTTTGCGCAGCAGTGGTACGCGACAGGTGATCGTCACTGGCTCAATCATACTGCCTGGCCTGTCATCGAGCCCACGTGTGCGTTTCTGGCGTGTCGCATGCAGCGCACAGAGCCCAGCAGTGTCGTCGATGCAGATGGGGATGGCGCAGCGTGTGGCGTCAAGACGGGCACTGGCAACTACACCATCCTCGATGTGCAGCCGCCCGACGAGCGTGCGGGCCTGGTCAATTCGTCGTGCTACACCAACGCCGTGGCTGCGAGCGCCTTGCTTTTCTGCGTGCGTGCCGGTGCGCTGCTGGACCGCCCTGTGCCAGCGCAGTGGACACATCTGGCGCGCAACGTGTACTTGCCCCTTTCGGCAACGCTGTGGCCGGGCCGCCTGGTCCATCCTGAGTACGCCGGCTATGCGGGCCAGCAGATCAACCAAGCGGACGTGACACTGCTGCAGTACCCGCTGCAGTGGCCCGTCCAGGCCGACATTGCGCACAACGATCTGTTGTACTACACTGCGCACACGGATCCCAACGGCTTTTTCACGGGCGACTCCGCCTACAGCATTGCCTGGCTTGCCCTCGGCAACCGCACCGCCGCCGACACACAGTTTGCCAATGCCTTTGCGCACATGGACCTTGCTCACTTCAACGTGTGGCGCGAGCGCGCGCACACGGATGGCAAGCTCAACTTTATCACGGGCGCTGGAGGCTACCTGCAGAACTTTGTCTATGGCTATGCGGGCGTGCGGGTCACTGCCGACGCTCTGCGTGTGTCACCTACGCCCGTGCTCCCACCACAGACGACACGTGTCACTTTGCGTCTCAGCTACCTCACGCGTTCCATTGTGCTCACGTACGACACGGACAAGTGCTGTGTCGCCCTGCGGCCCCCCTCCTCCCATGCCCCCTCGTCCCTCCTTCCACTGCGTCTCGTCCAGGAGCAATCGCACCAGTCGTCGACCATTTCCCTCTCTCCCGTGTGCTTTTTGTTGCCGCAGAGCTTTCACATTGAGCCCATCGCTTAATCAGTCGTTTTTCATTGACGTACTCTTCATTGTATCATATTTTCTTGAACTCTTCGCAAACTTCTTTTCACTTCATTAATCAGAAGTCGGTTTCAACAAGGCACTCGTTTATGTATCAAACAAAAAGGGCTTCATTGTAACATGTTTACTTCTTGTTCTTTTGGATGAGCTGCGGCGGCAAAGACTGCTGGAGCTTCTCGGCCTTGGCCTTGTCGTCAAGCTACACAACAACAACAGTCAACACACACACACTTGTCTCTTTTTCTTTCTCCGCGCACTATCTCACACACATACTCTCTCTCTCTCTCCCTCTCTTTCGACATACCTTGAGTGTGTACAGGTAGCGGCTGCAGCGAACCTTGAACTTGTACTTGTCCTTGGACTTACGCTTGTCCTTGGCCTTGCCAACACTGTTCTTGGCCTTAGCCTTCATGATCTGACACACACACACAAAAAGAAGAAAAAAAAATCAAAACATACACATCAAGAGCAGCAGCAGCAGAAACCATGCACGCACACGTCTTGACAACACAAAAGCAAAATGGTTTGTACCAAAAACCGTACAGAATCAAAGGCGCATCACATCACACACGCTCACTCACTCACACAAAAACCCACCTCACAACCAAACAAAAAGCACACGTACACACATACACACATACATGCAATGAACTGCAAAGCCGACACAACTCACATGTACAACGACACACACACACACACACACACAAACGAACACACTTGTGCTTTCCCTTTACCTTGACAAATTTGGCATCCTTGCTGTGTGCTCGCTGCAGGAATTCTTTGATCTCCTTCACCTCCTTCGGCTACGCGGGGAAACAAAGGGGATGGACAGGGGGCAAGAGAGAGCCAGAGAGAGAGGGAGAGAGAGAGGAAAAGGGTAACGATGAAAAAAAAAAAAAAAAAAAGAAGAAGAAGAGGTAAAGAAGCAGAGACACGTGTCAGCGGAGGAGGCATAGACCTGGCTGAGACAACGCCAGTGTACATGCTTACCATGATGTTCTGCTTCTATGTTTCTGGAGTAAACCTGAAAAAAAAAAAAAAAAAAAAAAAAAAAAAAAGAGCCATGAGAATCGTGTGAACCATATAAATGACCAATACGGTCATCGGCCAGGGGCAATGGCGACTAGACAAACCCAGAGAGGCCCCTCGCGCGAGGGGAATGGGCCTCAAACGCGCGTCGTGTGTTAGAAAAGGTCTTCGAAAACACAAATCGCCTCTGCACAACCCCGCTCGCGCGCTCTCTCAACGCCACGACACACACACATACACACACGCATCCTTAAGCATACCTGACAGAAGAAGTCAAAAAAAAAAGATCGCTTTGAAGTCAATGAATTGTATTGTACATTCATCAATGACTTGCGTCTCCGCTCTCCTCCTGCGCTCCCTTCCGTGGCTTTTCGCACCCCCCACCCACTCAGCCGTCACTACCTACTCATCGGGATGTCCTCGATAGCTAGGAATTGAACTTCATGACGGTCCAATTTTTCACCAAATTTTCCCGAAGCTTTTTTCAAAAGACCTTTTCGCCAAAAAAAATCCCATAATCCCATTTCATTTCTCTTCTTTCCGCCCCCAATAACCGGACGATAGTGCTTATAAACTATTAGTGCTACGACAAGTGCGAATAAGCGTCGAGAAATATTTTATTTTTGCGTCTCAAAACTGTTTGTCGTCACCTTACTTCTTCCAGACATAGTCGACAGCGAGCGCCATGGAGAACGTGCCAATCGTCACAGTCGATGCGCCTGCTGTTATTCGACCCCGTCGCTCGTCGACAAGCTCGCTGCTGTCCGATCGAGCTGGTACGGTCACCGGTTCGGTGTCCTCTTCGTCGCACGTCGAGCGTCCCTCACTCGACTCGCTCGCATGCGTATCGCCCTGGCGCAGCTCCGAAAATCTTACTGGGTCACCTACACACGCGCTAAGGGGAAAGCGGGAGTCTAGCCAGGCCTTCATCGACTCTTTCTCGTCGACGCACTCGTCAGTGCTGCCTCCCAACTCTATTTCGAGTCAGAACACCACCAACGATGGTGGAAGCGATCCGGCCGTTACCTTTCACCGTCTTTCACGTCTTGCTCGCTCTCTCACACACGAGTCGTCCGAACCCGAAGTGCCCGACAGCGCCTGTGCCATCTATGGACCGGGCACCGTCATGTCGGCGGAACACTCGCACCACAACCGCTCGGGTCCTCCCTGCGCCTGGGCCGACTTTGTCGAGCTTGCGCCTCGCGATACATCCAATTCTGGCGAAGAATATGCTGCTTTGCGTGCCATTGCCATTTTTGTATTCAGCGCCGCCTCTCAGAGCACTCTGTGTCCTCTCAAAGATCGCTGGCATCGCCTCCAAAAATACTCCCGCACCTGCACTGGCAAGGACCTCGTCAACTTGTTGGTCGTGTCAGGCGCGACCTGGAATCGCGCCGAAGCCATCCACCTCACCATGGCTCTGCTAAATGCCTCGCTTCTCGGTCGCTGCGGCGGTGGCTCAAAGACCTTCAAAGACTCCTCCAGCAGTCTCTACCGTTTCACCTCCAGCAGTGTCGGACCTCGTCTCTCCAAACGTTCAAAATCCCACCGGTCCACCTCGAATGACCTCCTTGGCCTACATAATGGGTCGACAAGTGGGGGTGGGGCTGGGGGTGGCGGAGGTGGCGGTGCTGGTAGTGGTGTTGGCGGCACAGCTGCCTCTGCCACTGCGGCCGGTGGTGGTGGTAGTGGCCCAAGCACCAATGCTGCTGCCAGTGCCAGTGGTGGCTCCGGCAACGGCAGTGGCACGGGAAGCGGAATACGGCTTGCAGCCAGCGTGTCAATCAGCGCCATGAGCGATGGTGTTGGTGGTCCTGGCAGTGGCGCTGGTGGCAACTCTATGGGCGGCGGTGGAAGCGGCGATGATGATCGTGATGACGAAGGGGGAGGGACCGTCGACGACTCGGAAGACGAGGACGCCAATACCCCGCTGGTGGTGGACGCATCTGACGTAGTCACCCTTTCGCCTCACCTGCCCAGTCCTTCGAGTCGCTACAACAAACGGTCGCGTCGTCGACCCACCACCACCCATGAGAGTCCCATCACATCCACCAACCCCACAACTGTCTCAAGCACTCTCTTGGGTCTGCTGTCACCTCAATCGCTCAACAAGAACCGCGTCGCATCACCCTCGTCGTCCAGCTCCCAGGTCAACGCTGTCGCCGACATGAGCAAGTGGGAGTTTACGCTCCGTCTCATGTCAGGCGCCAAGGGTACGGCCAACTCGTCGTCGACTGACTTGGTATCATCTGATCAGCCCGACAGCAGCGACACGCCCACTGCGCCTGCGTCATCACAGCACGCAACTAAAACGTCCGTGATCTCACCTGCCGCTCCGGGAGTCTCCAGCACTGCCGCTATCACTCAGGCATCACGCACTGGCAGCATCGTCAGCGAGAGCACGAGCTCCTCCTCTACCCCTAACAGCTCGATAGTGTTGCCGCGGCTGCGCCACTTTGGTGGTGCGAGTTTGCTGCTCACGAGCGACATGGACCTGCTACTTCCCAATGTGGTTTTGGATAATGCCAAAGCCGTTGTGAATCGCCGTCGTGCCCTGTCACTCACTGATGTGAGCTCTCCAGACGATAGCGCGACGACCATCACTTCTGCTGTGCCCTCCACGATCGCCCCGCACGACCCCGACGAAGTCTACTGGCAGGCGGACCCCGTTGCTAGTGGCATTGACCAGCTTCGGGAATGGGGCGTCTGTGTCAGCGATGGCTTTGTGCTCGAACACCTTGGTTCCGCCCACCTGCTCTACCGTCGTCACTTCTACGCTCGTGATCATGCTGTCTTTTTCGCCGATGATGCCAATGGCGACCCGTGTGTGCTTACCGTGCGCGTCAGTGCCTCTCATGCCGATCGTTTTCTCATCATCCTACGCCATGCAGACGAAACGGTCAGCGTCACCGCCTCGCGCGACCTCCTCACCGTCGTCAACACCGAGCTCAAGCTCATCCGTGGCCGTGCCATCACTGCCTCCGGCACTACCCTCAACCGTCGCTCTGCCATCACTGGAAGTAATAGCCACACTCCTGTTGCCTCTCCTCCTTCTACCTCTCTCAGCGCTGCCTCGTCGCGTGCAACTTCGCGTGCCACTTCGCCCAACAACAACGGCAAGAATGCCAAACACAAAAACTCCAACAACTCCAACGACAGCAATGCGGACAATGTGTCGCCTTCCTCCCAGCTGCAATCGGTCACCCGCGTGCGCTCCTTGCTCACCACCCCTTCCAACACAATGCCTGTGCTGTCCCTCGGCGGTCTCTCCGACAAGTCGCCGCCCAGTCCCCTGCCGAGTGCCCACAGTCAAGACAAGCTGCTGATAACGCTGTCGCCTCCCCCACAACATGGTCGCGCAACATCCCACGAACCGCCTTCCCTCCAGCTACAATCCCAACCCCGCCCTCACCACCACTACCAACAGCAACAGCAACAACAACAACAACTACAACATAATCATCATCGCCATCAAATCCAACCTCCACACGACTCCTGTCCCGTTTCTGACGATCCCGACTTTGACGAGCGTCTCTCGCTCGAGCACCCTCGTGCTCTGGTCACGGCTGCTCTCCACCTGACTGCCCCTCAACTCAACGTGCCCAAGATGCACCAATGCCCGAGCACTGCCGTTATGGACCAATTGCTTGAATTTGACGAAATGTCTCTTTCCCGCACCTACAAATTCGGTGTCATCTACGTTGGCAAGGGCCAGACAACCGAACGCGAGTGGCTCACCAACAAGCACCACTCGTCCACCTTTGACGACTTCCTTCACATGCTAGGCTCGCGTGTCTCCCTTGACTCCTTCAAGGGCTACCAGGGCGGCCTCCTCTCCACTGACGGCCCTTCGTCTGTCTACACCCGCTTTTGCCAGCGTGAGATCATGTTCCACGTTAGTACGCTTCTCCCATTTGATCCCAACGATACTCAACAGGTCAGTTTGTTTTTATTTGTTTTTACTGGGTATTTTTACTTCTTGTCACCCGTTTTTGTTCTCTCTCACTCTACATTACTTGTTTCTTTCCTCTCTCTCTATCATTTTGTTTCTCTATCGCTTTGATTCTCTATCACTGTGATTCTCTATCACTTTTTTTCTTTCTCCTTCCTCCCTCCTTCCTCCCTTCTTCCTCCCTCCTCTCTCTCTCTCTATCACTTTGTTTCTTTCTCCCTCCTTTCTCTCTCTCTCTATCACTTTGTTTCTTTCTCCCTCCTTTCTCTCTGTCTCTCTCGTCTTCTCATTTTTGTTTCCGCTTGATAGATCAACCGCAAGCGGCACATTGGCAACGACGTGGTGTGCTTTGTGTATCTGGAGGACGACACGCCTTTCTCGCCGACCGAGGTGCGCTCCGGCTTTATCCACGCGTACATTGTCATCCGTGCCTTTCCGCAGTCGTCGGGCTCCCCTGCTCGCTACACGGTGACCACTCTGCGCCGCAACACGGTACCGCCGTCGGGCCCAGTTGCGCCCAAGACTGAATTTGACCATGGTCAGTCGCTGCGCAACTACCTGCTGACCAAGGCCATCAATATGGAGCACGCCAGTCACATGTCCGTCAAGCTCAGTGAGCTCAAGACCCGTCGTCGTCGCCTTCTCTTGCGCATGCTCCTGCGTGGCTTCTCCTCCGCACGTCTCTCCACCGCCGAAATCCATCCGCTCTCGCAGAGCCCGTATTCTGCCAAAAACGTCGACTCGAGCCCCGTCAGTCCCTCGACTGGCAAGAAAAGGGTCACCCTCATGGACGCAACTACCTCTTCGCTCTCTGTCTCCCACAGCCAACTCAACATTTCCCAATCACCCTCGCACGTTGACGCTGTTCGCCAGCAGCCTTTGAATGGCAAGGGCACTTCACCATGGAGCAGTGGCACTTCCATTCACCAAGTAGGTCGCCAGGGATCGCGCTCTTCTTCGGGCTTCACCTTGACCAGCGCCTCGAACATACCGTTGGATTCGATCGATCCCACTTTGCTCAAACCATCGGTGTCGCTTGATGCACTCGCCTCGGTTGGGGACACTTCTACTTCTGTTTCTACTTCTGTCCCACCACGTCGCATCACCATTGCGAATGTATCGTCGAGTTCCATCGAGGTCGAGACGTCCTCCGAGAACACAGATGACACAAATGGCGGCGAATCTGTCGTCAACGTCGCTACTCTCCTCACCCTGCCTTCCCCTGACCTTGTGCGCATCATTCTTGACTTGCGGCAACAGGTGTGCAGGCTGAAACAGTCTCTATGTGAGCTCGAAGCAGCGAGCAATACATCAGACAGTCTGGTGTAGAGAGAGAGAGAGAGAGAGAGAGAGAGTTAATGATGACAAGATGGCACTTGCTATGGTACCAAGCAGAGTAGGCAATGGCTTCGGCGACTGTTCGCTCCGACACACTCACGCGCACCTCGGGCTTCTTCTCCTCCTCAAACGTCACGGTTGCCGCTGTTGTCGTCGTAGACGGACCGGCTTCTCCCGCGTCGCCAGTGTCATCATCACCTGTCGCCGACGTTTCGCCTTCTGCCACGGTGGCTGTCTCGGGCTCGACCTGCTTCACACTCTCCTCTTCGCTGTTGGTCACCGACAACTTCTCACACAACTCAACAAGTTGCTTCGAGTATGCGGCAGCCTAACATTAAAACAGCGTTACGAAACGAGACACACGACTGTTTTCAATGCAACCTTGCGCAAGCGCGACAGCGAATGGTGTCTCCTGCGCGGATGATCTTCGCTCTCCAGACGCAGCGCCATCGCATAGCTGTACGCTCGCTCCGCTTGCCACAGAAGATAATGCAGCTCACGAGACTCGCCAATCATCTCAGGCTATGAAAAGATAAACACGTCAATAAAACAACGTTTCTCTCTGACTCTCTCTGTCAACCTCACTTCTCATTGACTCATCCATGAACTTGAACTTCAATTCTAAAATAATTATTATTGTAATTTTGTTGTTGTTGTTGATTTTTGTAGATTGCTGAAGTTGCTGTGCGAGCGGCAGCCGAGTCTATTTCGAGTTTGTTTAGCGAAGCGGAATTGGACCAGCTGGAGCGAGAGAAGCGGGAGCATGCGCTGGGCCACGCGGCGAGCATGAAGGCGGCCAAGCGAGCCATGCGTAACTCGGTGCGCGAGAGTTCGCAGCTGCTGGGTGTCAAACCTGAGGAGTTGGGCATTAACGATAGCATTTTGGAGGAGGCCGATGACGACTCGGCGCCACCCCCGCTCGAGGACGACGACGATGACGATGAAGTGATTGCAACGGTGCCGGCCGAGGAAGAGTCCGACACAGTTGGCACTCTGACACCGTCGACCAGCTCGTTGCTCTCCGCTGGCGTCACTTCGACCGGCTCAATGACCAATGTCATCGATGCGAGTACTCCGTCGCGCTCTGACTCGCCCGCTGCCGCTGCTCCGCCTCCACGAGCGCCAACAGCGCGAACGCCTCGTCCTCCTCCGCCTCCAGCTCCTGGCATGCCTCCGTCGCGTGCCACCATGTACGGTATTGGCACATCCGACGTGGCCGACGCGGCCATTCCGCCCGTACCCAGCCGTCCTAAGCGTCCCATCTCGTCGCTGTTGCGTCAAAACGTCCTCGACTTGGAGCCCACTTCCGACAGTCTTTCTTCTATTGTTGGCGAAGACAGCGTGCTCGACGAGAGCAGCATGACGAACGGCGATGGTGCTGGTAATGATGATGATGATGACGACGCGCCTCCACCGCCCCCGCCAGTGCGTGGTCGCTCCACGTCAGTGCGACAGGTCTCCGAAGAGACCGAGGGAGGCGCTCCGTCGGGCCCACCACCTGTGCTCCCACCAACGACACGCCGCGGCAACTCACGCGTGATGCAACTCAACGAAGAGGAGGGACGCAGCTCTTCACGTCCCGACGGAAATCTTCCGCCACGTCCTCCCAAGCGAGTTCAATCGTGTTCGTCGTCGGATATGGCACTGCGCCAAGCCGCCATGCAAGCGTCAAGGGCAGTTGCAGCCGAGAATGCAGCAGCAGCATCTGCAGCAGCGTCCACGTCGCCACCCGCCGACGAACCCTCACGACCCACGCCGCCCCCGATTGCACCACGATTGTCGAACACGTCTTTGAGTCTGACCGGGATCGAGCCGTCAACTTCAACACCGCCCACGACACCCGGTGGCACCCCCAAACCCAAGAAGACGCCGCCCAACCCACCGCCGAAGCCGACTGCGCGCGCCTTCAGCGTCAAGGTCCCCATCAAACCCACCGAACCCAACGCGCGCCCCAATGTACCGCCCAGGCGGACACCCCAGAAGATGCCCCCCACGGATGCGTCGGAGATTTGAACCCAAGGCAGAGAGAGAGAGAGAGTTTGAAAGTTTGAGAGAGAGTTCGAGTTTGAGTTTGAGTTTGAGAGAGAGAGATAGAGAGAGAAGCAAAGAGGGAGACGAATTTTCCAAAGAAATAAAGAAGTAACCACATTTTATCCGAATAACAAGAATAATTATAATAATAATAAGTTAATAATAATAATAATAATAATAAGATAATAATAATAATAATAGTATTACTATTATTATTATTATTATTCAGAGCTGTTTCAGTTTTTTTTTGTAAGTTTTGAAAAACAAGTACAATAAAAAATCACTGTTCATTTCTGATTTGCAGCGTCGTCGTTAAACTCATGCTGCTGTCGCCACATATCAGCATAGCGACCGTTGCGCGCTAGCAGCTCAAAGTGGCGTCCGCGCTCCACAATGCGTCCACTGTCCATCACGAAGATCTCGTCACAATCAACCACAGTACTCAAACGATGTGCAATCATGAGAGTGGTGCGTCCTTGCGAGATCTATTGGGTGCAAACGTGAGTAAGTGAATTTGTGGTGTGGAAGAATTGTTTTACTTTGCGAAGTGCTTGAAGAATGTTGGACTCGGTTTGAGAGTCGAGACTCGACGTTGCCTCGTCGCACAGAAGAATCTACAAGAAAGACATTGAGACAAAGCAAAGCGCGGCTGAACAAAAAAGAGCAAGAGAAAAGCGTACCGAAGGGTTCTTGAGGACAGCGCGGGCAATCTTGTTCGAGAGAGAATAAAAAGATCGAGCGTTAGTAAAATAAGAGTGGCGATGCGGGTGTGATCAACTTACGGCGATGCGTTGCTTCTCGCCACCCGACACTTTAAGACCACGCTCGCCCACGAGGGTGTTGTAGCCGTTGGGCATGCGGAGAATGACGTCGTGGATGTCGGCGATGCGGGCGGCGGCAAAGACGTCGTCGTCGGATGCGCCAATGCGACCGTAGCGGATGTTGTACATGATGGTCTCATTGAAGAGCATAGTGTCCTGCGGGATGACGCCGATGTGAGCGCGCAGCGACTCGACGGGTGCTGACTGAATGTCGCGGTTGTCAATGGTGATGCGGCCCTCGAGCGGGTCGTAGAAGCGGTAGAGGAGACGCAACAGCGTTGACTTGCCACAGCCCGAGGGCCCGACGACGGCGACGCGCGAGCCACTGGCGATAGCTAGGTCCAGCTGCTTGACAACGGTGTGACCGTCGGTGTAGCCAAAAGCAACGTCGTGGAAAACAATGGGCGCGCCCATGGCTGGCAGGGCAAGAGGCGGGGCGTCCGGGGGCGACACGATGGAGCTGTTGACGGCAAGAAGGCCGAACATGGCGTGCATGTCGATGAGCGACTGACGCACTTCACGGTACACGGTGCCAAGAAAGTTAAGTGGGAAGCTTAGCTGAAAGAGCAGACCATTGACCATGACCAGATCGCCGACGCTCATGGTCCCAGCGGCAATTTCGCGCGACGCCAGCACCATGATGCCCGCCAGTGACAGCGAGAACACCGCAGACTGGCCCCAGTTGAGGGCGGCAAGACTGTAGGTAGTGCGCAGTGTTGCACCCTCAAACTCAGCCAGTTTCTAATTGAGAGTGAGTGAGAGTCGAGTCGATACAATGAAGAGTGTAGTCACCTCGTCGTAGCGCGCTGTCTCGAAGCGTTCGTTTCCAAAGTACTTGACTGTCTCGTAGTTGAGGAGCGAGTCGAGTGCGCGCGCACCCGCCGCATTGTCAGCCTTGTTCATTTCGGTGCGGATCTTGATGCGCCACTGCGTCACAGCAAGCGTAAAGACCGAGTAGGCAGCGACACAACCGACCGTCACCAATGCGTAGATGGACCCAAACTGGTAAGAGAGAATGCCGCTCACGAGCGACAGCTCAAAGATGGTCGGCACAATGTTGAAGATCATCGAGTTGAGCACAAAATTGATTCCGCTGCATACCGTGGCGTAGAGATATATACAAAAAAAAATAATAATAAAGCAAAGTAAATTTTTGTGCAACTTGAGGGTATAGCTAGCTCTGATTTTACCGTCCACCGCGATCAATTGCTTTGGAGAGGGCGCCTGTCTGGCGGTTCAGATGGAAGGGCAGGTCGAGTTGGTGGAGGTGGTAGAAGGTACGCCGAGAGAGTGAGCGGATGCCTGTCTGGGCGACCTTGGCAAAGACGACAGTGCGAAGTTCTTGGAAGAGCGACGAGCCAAGGCGAGCGGCGCCGTAGCCCACAAGAATGGCAAAGGCAGCCGCAGACACGGCCGCAATGTTCTCTTCGGTGATCGGCACATTGAGTGTATCCACAGCATACTTGAAGAGGATGGGAACCTAGAGGCAAGAGGGATGACACTGACGGCGGCGGCATGGACAGGATGGTCTTCTTGGTAGTCTTCGATGTGCGCTG